>BGPR01004852.1:0-103987 GCA_013235015.1 Araneus ventricosus
AGTATCCGTCAAAATTTGATTCTGACAGTGCGATGGACAATGAGATTCCCGTTGCCCAATTTCATCTTAATTAATCTTCCTGTATCATTTGGATGAGATTAATCATCTTGGAATTCTAAACTTGCGTGCAATTTAACCAAATCGGAAATTGGAATGGATGTCTCAAATGAATATTTAGTGCCAATCATTTGCTGAAATTTAAATTTGATCTTCGATTAACTTGCGTTTTCTTCGAATTGCCCGACATTTATGGTATCAGAACCACAAATTTGAAAAACTGTGAAAACGTAGTTCCCTCAACAATTTCAAAGCATCTAAGCCTGTAAATGCCTTAATTCTGTGCGGTCCAAAAAGTAGTTAATTGCATAATTTTTCGCATATAAGTGGAAAAGCTCATTTAAGTGTCTCCATTGTAAAATAGACAATTATTTCTTTGGGCACCAACAAATGAAACTGAAAGGTGGCAATTAAAAGATGGTCATTAAAACGAAATATGACAATTAAATGGTGACTTCAAATTGTGACTATATTACCATAAAGGGCCAATGTTAGCAGTTCTCAACATTTTCGCATTCTGAAACCAACGCTTTAGTGGTTTCCCCCATTTTCCTCCTTTCTACAACAATTATTCAATTATAAATAATTAAGATATAATATGTATTGTTTACATGCGCATACATATTTTCTTATTCCTTCGTACTTATATTTGTGCTAAGTAAAATTCGTCATTTACTTCAGTTTTCCAAATTTATTCTTTATTCTATTACACAGTCTCCGATTTCTGTAAATTTGCAATTCCCTTACATAGGTTAATCACGGAAACTACAGGTATTCCTTGGATTTCTTGTCGTGATGTATGAAAGATCTATTAAGGAAATCCTAAAAGATGGATACATAAAAATTAAATAGGTTGAATACTTGAAACGAAAATAATAAAAGGTGCAGTTTTTCCTTTCAAAAATAAGATAGGCTGCTTCAAAATAGAAATATGCATAGAAGTGGCTCAAATATAAGTATTTAATTTTAAAATTCTCGAAAAGATTCAATTTTAATAGAAATCGCATGAAGGTGCATAAAATTTAAATCAAACTCACTACCATTGGAGGGTGATTTAATTAGCCTTCCGTCGAGTAGAACCTGCCTGACAGGCACAGCTCTGATGTTTTGACAAGATATAAAAGTGGAATCTTGTCTTGCTATATTTCATAAATCAAGTAAATTTAATCTCTAGGCTGATACCAGAAGAAATATGAAATAATGTTCCGTAAATGAGTATTAAAATTAATTTAGAAGGGGGTATACAGGAAAGTAATGTTCCTCTCTTTTAGTCAATAAATTAAATTTCTGCATTTTAATTAGAATTTTCCACGGATATGCTTTGTGAGGCGATGGAAATTTTAATACTGTTGTAATGCGAAATTTAGGGGGTAAAACCGGGTAACTAAGACATCAAGGCCTGTTGGAGCTAAACTTTTCGACATAGAGATTGTCAAATTGTATTAAAAATATTCATTGTTTAACCTTATGCAATGTATCATTCCTGAATAGTCATAGTTTCAATATTTTTGTATTAATGATTTTTTATAGAAGAAGTTGAACCATTTGGTTTTACCCCACTAGGGTATAAATCCCACAAGTGGGGGAAAACCGAGTACACATGTTAACTTTGCGGAAAATTAGGAAAACTAGATTTTCAGTGGAAAAAGAGCAGAAGTTTTTATTTTATATGTTAATTTAAGAATATTAGTTACAACACGGGTAAAGCAGTTTTATTCTTCTCCCAAGCCACTGCAGCTTTCATGGGCCCAGATGGGATAGTTTCTACATTGGATCCACCCTCCTCATTTCTTTAAATTAGAAAATATTTCATTAACATATAAATTATCAACGTTTGAGGTATTTTTATCGTCTTCATCGGGAAAATCATCAGTACTGTCTGGCAAGTCTTGCGCCACTTGGGGAACACGGTTTTACCCCAAATGCGGAGGATATAAATAACGGAGTAGAGCCATGCAACAACTGAATCTATATTGTTTGATAGGGTATATATATTTAGTAAACATATAATAAGCTGGACTAAATACAGATTGTATTACTGTAATGATTATTAAATACAGATAGTTTAAAAACCAAAGAACATTAGAGAGTTGACGTTTTAAAACAAATTCACCTGCACAGACGCATTGAATACCACACCAACAACACAGCCACTATCACCGTTATTTCTTCTTGACTAGTGTAGTGTATTTCAGAATTTGTCCGCTAGAAAGGAGAATCATCATCGCCAGAATAGAGGTAACCGGTTTTACACCACTAACAGGTATAACCCCACTCTCCGCTATACCGTACTGAACAGAGACAATAATGTCTCTAGTTAAACATATGTAGCGCATAGGCACAGAATTCAAATAATCAATGTAATCTTTCTTTCAGCTAGGCAGCTAGAGAAAATATGTCATCAACGCGGATGAAGGACTGAAAGAGGAAGGAGCACTCCAGACTATCTCACCTTTCTCTCTTCTCGGTGAGAGGATTTCGATTTCCGCTGTTTCGTCATTATTTTTAAATCAATTTATGTTCCTGAAAAATCTGCATTTTACGACAAAAGTTTTTTTCAGAGTTGATGATGTTTGGCTTCCATTCTCGATATTTTGAAGCTCATTGTTATGTTAAAGAATGAGACAATCAACGATACAAATGGGTTTCCCTTCTCAGTTGTATTGGCAAGTCGCTAGCTAAATGAAAAAGTCTTTCCGGTAATTAAAAATACATTAACGCCGCTTCATTCGAAACCATTTGGAGTAATTTAGAAATAGTTAATGGATAAGAAAGAAATATTCTCTACAATTAAGAGTTTGATAAATGAACAGCGTTGGCAAATACTCGCTCTGTTCTGTTAGGCCAACGTTCTATTTCGAAGCAATGAGAAGGCGATTGAAGTGGATTTCGTAAAAATACATTGTGACAGAAAGAATGAAACAAATGCAAATTCCAATAATTAAGAGAACATAAAATATAAGAAAGAATATAATATATATAGAAATGAAATACTAAAATAGCTTTACACGTGGAAACTAAAAATAAAGATTTAAAACTTGATTGCTATATAAGTGAGTTCTGAAATGCTTTCTATGTATATGAAGTGCGGTAATGGAAGAAAATCATTAACAGAAAAAATTTGCACGTCATATTAAACACAAGCATCAGACACAGTATTCTCTCTCCAGACTTCTAAACCGTAACATATTACACTAAAAATATGTCAATTGTCCAAATTAGTGACTTTCAACCTGCTCCAGAAGTTGGAGGTAAGCCCTTATAAGTGCAATTAAGTGAAAATTAGAAAAGAAATCATTCTGTGCTTATAAAAACAAAATATTACCTTAAATTTCGTAATTACGTATAATTTACACCTCGGGTATGTATGTCATAAGATATGAAAGTCCGTAAGAATGCTAATATATGCTCTGAAATCATTTAGCACAGTAGTTAGCCACACCAATTTAATCTTATGCTCAGAAACAGAAAATATTTTTTTTTACTTCTATGCCTTCCACCCTGTAAAACAAAGGGCTGACACATTCCTTTCTTTGTCTGGCAAATTGGATTTTTTTGTTTTTGAAGCTTCAAATGATCTCCAATGTTCCATAAAATATAACGAAAAATCACAGTGGTGTGGAACGCACCTAGAAATGAACGAGGAAATTATTTCCAGCTACTTAAGATCTTTCAAATCGTTTTCAGTAGTTAAAATACAATCAACGATATATCTTAGGGACAATTTACAATTCTTTACGAATTGAATTGAATATTGAATAATGTTCTAGGAATCGCAGTCTTTCAATGAAAAACGCATCTCTCAAAAGCATGCCAAATGAATTTAATTTGAAAGAGTAACTTTTAGATGGGAAAGTATTTTCATTCAGGTTTCATAAATAAATGTATTATAGTCTGCAAAATGGAAAAAAATCAAGTTAGGCGATGTGTGCAAAATAATATCGTCACCTAGATGGAGAATAATTCTATTTAGCAGCAGTTTATTCATATATTAAGCATTTATTATCCCATTAATGCACAGGTGGCATTTTTTCAATAATAGAATGAATGATTATAAAAGTTATAAAAGCGAGTATAAAAGTTTTTGATTTACCGTTTTGCATACTAATATTACAAATGCTGAAACCAACTGGTGAATTACTAAACAAAATCCTGACTGAAAAAATTGTTTTATTCCCCACCTAAACTTAGCGTCCGCTTAATGTCCGTTCTTATTTAAATTTACATTGGACTTGCTTATATTTGATGATTAAATGCATAAAATAATTCAGATAATTTGCAATAGCATAAATCTGCTTTGTTAATGATCTAATGTAACTGAACATAATAGCACTATCCAAACTGCTGACCAATTCAAATTACTTTTAGTGCGTAATATTTTAACCAACTGTCCATAGCTAATTGACAAGAATATTATCTCAATACAAATTTCGGCATAGCGGGAAAACAAAGATTTTTACACGTATTCTACAGATTAAAATTCTGTAATTTTGTATTTGCATATCAGAAAAAATGTAAACTGGTTTTTTTAGATATTCACTAGCCGCTCTCGAAGCCCTTCAGGCGGGTTCGCGGCCAGCACCCACTTTGCTCAGCACTACCCCTGACACCTCTCTGCTTCGAGGCTCTCAGCCACTACTTTTTTTCAGTTTAGCATGAAGATCATTAGAAAAGACCATAAAACCTCAGTAGATTTCATATTCTTTGTATACAACACGTTCCTTTAAAATTGTAAAATCTTTCAATAAACCTCTTCTAGTTGTAATGTTTTGCGTAACTTTTTCATGAATTTCGGCATGAAAGTCTTCAGATCCATAAATACAGAATGAAATCGCCCTAACTAAACAGTTTCCGTCACCTACAATAGGTATTTTACAATATTTTTGACACGACATTGTGATGGAACTTTTGGGTTCTATTATTTGATCGTAAAATAATATAGTAAAAACCTCAGAGATTCTCCAGCCCCAACTACCTAACCGATTTCGATCATTTGTAGTTTATATGAACGCTTATAACGTCTAAATATATCATAAAGGGTCGCCTGTCCTCCCCCCCCCCCCCCCACATTTTCGAACGAAATCAAAAAACAAATAGAGAATGTATGGTCGAGAAGTGGTTTGTTCTATTTCGTTCAAAAATGGGTCGAGGGCAGGCGACCCGTGATGGCATATCTAGACGTCGTAATCTTTCAATTAAAAATAATTGTCGAAATCCGTTGGGTGGTTGTTACTGGCGAACTGTCCAAATGTTTTTCCGCATAGAGAATGTACAGTGGAAAAGAGTTTTTTCGACTTCGTTCGAAAATGGAGGTGGCGGCAGGCGACCCTTGTTGACATATCTAGACGTCATAAGCTTTCATCTGAAACAAAAATTGCCAAATTCGGTCGGGTGGTTGAGGCTGGCGGACTATGTGAAGAATTTTTGACGGGAAAAAACCTTTGGACAGTTCGCCAGCAACAACCACCCGACAGATTTCGACAATTGGTATTTCATATGAAAGCTTTTGACATCTAGATACGTCATCAAAGGTCTTATGTCCCCCAACAACCCCAATTTTTGAACGAAATAGAAAAAAACATATAGAGAATGAATGGTGGAGAAGTTCTTTTTCTATTTCGTTCAAAAATCAGAGAGGTATGAAGACAGGCAACCCATGATGACATATCTAGACGTGATAACCTTTCAATTAAAAAAAATAATTGTCGAAATCCGTCGGGTGTTTGTTGCTGGCAAACTGTCCAAAGGTTTTTCCCCATAGAGAATATACATAGGAAAGAGTTTTTTTCTATTTTTCTCGGAAATGGAGTGTGTGGGTAGGCTATCCGTGATGACATATCCAGACGTCATAACCTTTCAAATAAAAAAAAAATTGTCAAAATCGGTCGAGTGGTTGAGGCTGGTGAACTCGGTGGAGGCCTTTTTATCAAATTATTTTAAATATACAGATTCTATTACTACAAACAGAAGCATGTGGGCGACAATCTTAACTATGGAACGATACTATGTAAGGATGTTTTACAGTAGCAAGCATAACTATAATGCAGGGTGTTCTCAAATTATTGTCGGGGTTCCTTTACTTCATAATTTTTGATTAAAGAACCTAACAATAAATATTATTATGTATTCATAATGTACAACTCAAAAAGTGTATTTTAATACCACTTAACAAAGTTCATTTATTTCCACATCGCGGCATGTAACCCATCAGCACTTAGCTAGAAATTGAGTTGAGTTTCGATGTGTTACTTTCCACGAAAGGCTGCAGCGATAACGTTTGTACTAAATGTTTTTTTTTCGTAGCTGCCACCATTTAGAAGTTTTGTTGTTCTTATTTTGTCCAAAATATTTAAACACTTCTCTGAATAAAAACTTGCATGGATTTTAATAACCTAAACTAGAAACATCGAGAGTGAACACAATTTCCAGCCAAGTGTTTATTGGGTTACATGCTGTTGAAGGGATGTAATCCATCGGCCATGTGGAAGTAACTTAAATGTTTTGTGTGTTTTAAAAAAAAACTTTTTGAGATGCACTTTAAGAACGTATAATACTATTTAATTTCATGTTCCTTAATCAAAAGTTGTGAGGTAATTAACACTCGACAATAATTTATGGACACTCTGTATAATATTCAACATAAGAGCTTGCCTCATACGGGCATCGAAAAATATGGGCGTATTAACTTCATTTTTCTGGAATCCCTCGGAATTATTTCCAGGCAATATTTTCGCAATAATGAAAGGATAGTGGATCATTATTTACTAGAAATTAGCTGTAGTTGACAGAAATGAAATTTCTATTCTTCTCAGAACTATTTATTTAGAGGGTACGTATTTTTTTCGTAGCAATTTATTGTGTTGAAAAAACGACAATGGAATTGATGTAGCAATAAGTTCATTATGTCAAAGGAATCTGTGTTATTTGCGAATGAGAGAAATAGTTTCTAAGAGCTAACTCTTAGTCATATTAATTCACTAATTCATTAAAGTATGTTCGACAGAAATTAGAGTTAATAAGATCTGCTGTATTTTATACAGTGCGTCCAATCTAACCGTGGAGCAATAGCTAATTTCAAAACCGTGAGAAATAGGAATAGAATTCCTCTTGGAAAAATAGTCTAAAAGATTGAAATAACTGCGCTTTTTGTTGCTTGGGTAGTAAATGATCTTCCAAAAAATTACGAAGTAAAAATTTTTAAAAGGCCTCTAGTTCCTATCAGTTATAATTAGTAAAATTTTCTGAAGCATAAATATTTTAAAGAAAAAAGTTCCAATCTTCTGAGACCAAAACTGACTGAGTTATGAAGCTTTAAATTTATTTATTTTAGGCCAATCAGTGGTCACTTAAAGGAAAAGCGGTATATTTATTGGATGGTATTCATCTACGTGGTCATTGAAATGATATAAAATCGTCTAAAATAGCTATATGTAGAGCTTCATAACTCAGTAAGTCTTATCGTAGAAGTTTTTAATGTTTTTTGTTCAAGATGTTAAAGTCTCAAACATATTTTACAAAATATGACTAATAGGACTATAGGATCAGCTGTTTCAAGCATCATATTAAGAGAATTAATTTAGTTATGTCAACTATCTTTTAAATGTTCCTCTTATTTAATTTTTTGTAAGCAAAAAGTAATTATTGATACAGAAAACCAAGGACTTGATAGTAAAATTCAGAAAAAAACTTGGAAGTCAAAAATATAATTAAGTAGCTTCATAAATACGCACATAATAAATCAATCAGTATTTTTATTAGTGATAATTAAATTCCATAGCGTAATATATTTTAAATAAATCTATTTCTTTTCACATCACATTTAAGTGAACACAGACATATGCAAAGAAATTAATCATTTAATATACAAAAGTCCTCATGAATTTCAGATGTTTGAAACTATCTTTCTCTTCTTATTTAACTTCATTTCACTATAGAACTTTTTTCTTAACTTGACTTGCTTCCTATTTGTAAAGATAATATATTGTAGATATGTGTCTGACTTCCTGATGAGCCAGTTTTAAATTTTTTACGGGTACATAATCAAGATGACAATGCATTATTTTTATATTTTCAGAACTTAATTACCAGTGAATCGATTATTTTAAATAATTTCTGATTCCATAAGAATGGCGCCATCTTTTGTTGAAATTAATAAATAGATTATTTCAAGATTCAGTAATATGTAATAATTTATCATAAATTCGAAAAACGGAGTAAAAATAGCTAAAATTAAAGAAAAATCTACTTTTTTGTACACTAATGGAAATATGTTTTTATAAACTGTTTTATCATGTTTTTTTCACTTTGATTCTGTCATACAAAAATTAAGAACTAATTTTTCAAATTCAAAGTCGCTTTTTAATTATAATAATTACATTTCTAGTCATTCATAAATTATTTAAAAGTCTCTTTCTTTTTCTAGCAGCACGCAAATCAAATATATTATTATTATTTATTGTTTCATTTCAAGATTTCTTGAAACCTAATTTTCCATTTATCTACATTTTTTACGTTTTGTAGGAAATCGAATTTTTCTTCATATGTGTAAAGAATTAATTTATACAATTGCAAATGTTTTATACACATTTAAATCATATTACCGACGAAAAATTAGAACAATAAATAATTTTAATCAATTCAGAAATTAATTAAACAGGAAATGGAATTTCGTTTGCAGTGAACATTTTAATTTAACTTTCCTTTATTTTTTCCATTTCTTTTGAGGTACATTTGGTTCGATCTCTAAAAGAATTTAAATAGTTTTCTCGAGATAAATTTGTTTCATTAATTCGATTTAACTGCAGTAATGCCTGAAGCAACTAAATTAAATTAACTTTAAATAAATTAGAGAGAAAACGTTTTGTTATATCGAAATTTAATAAATATGAAATAAAATATAAATATTAATATGTCTGGAGATTTTATATTTTTACACAATTCATAAAATAGCTTTTTCCGCTTAAGATTATTTTTCTCTGAAACACAAGAGCCTTGGATTGATTTTCAACATGCATCAATGTATATGGTAAAACCTATCAATTTTGCGTTATGTATTTTTTCTCAAATTAGTTAAAACGCTTTATAATGTAATAAGACGGATAATAAAAAATGATCCAACAATCTTTATATTTTCAATGCAAGCAATTATTCGGAATGTGAACACTTGAAAAAATTCCAAGAATATATAAAATTTTCAATCATATTTATTATATAAAACACTGGAATGGTGGCCACTTGATAACACACCAAGCTCAGAAAATCAGGGAACAAAGACCTAATTCTGCGGAAGATCTGCAGAAAATTGCTGAAAACGATTGATTTATAACTTGCTTTTGAAAAGATTATTTTCGCTTAGCATGCAACGCCACCTATCTCATTTTTTTTTTGAAATTTCAAGTGGAAGAAAATATTCAATTTTCGCAGCCAATTGGGAATGCATCTGAATTTTTTTAAACATCTGATATGAACATAAGACCGCATGTTCCAATCATACGTGAAAAAAAATTAGGAATATTTGTTATTGGTTGCGAAAAATTCATTTGAATCTTCCTTTATGAAATTTCAAAAAACTGAGGTAGCTGGTGTTGCTTGTTAAGCAATAATATGCACATGCTTCATTTTATAAGAAATAATATCAATTATTTTAACGATACATATTAAACTATATGCATTGTCTACAAATCAAAATTGTAGTTTGCATAAATTATAAATATATATGTGATATAAAACTTAATTCTTTTGTAACCATACAGGGACTCATAGCAGATTTCTTGACAAACGTATTTTTTAATTCAAACTATTTTGATGAGGCTTAAATTTCAACAATTAGGAAGCAATGATTATGTTTATAATGTTGCCGGAAACGTATGTTTACAATTAATGCAAGTAAGTTTATATCTTCTACCTTCGACTGACGAGTATTTTACAGATATCATTTATTGTTGCTTTCGCCGCTGATGAGAAGTGTTGTGAAACCTCATCTAATGCTTTTCTAATATAGCAATTAGGAAACTTGCGCTTGACTAGATAATGAAGATTACGTCTTTTTTCTTCTTAAAACGATAATTACATTATTTTTCTTGTGAATTTTGATGTAAAAGAATCGTGCATGATAGGGTAAATTCGGAACATTGTTTTTATTACTGAAATTATTATTATGTATTAAATTGTATTGTAAATTTTCATTTGCTTTATTTATCAATGCTAAAATAATTATAGACGCAATTTTAATTGAATAATTGATTTTAGCAGATTATAAGAATTTAATTTCGTCATTTGAATTTTAAAGCCGATGCAGCAAATTGTCAGTTTGTTGTATGAGTTTTAATTTTCAAAAAAGTAAAAAAAAAACGTTTTTTTTTTAACATCCATCGACTAATAAGATATAAATCCAGCATACAATTTTTTAGATGAAAACGCTAAGCAAGTTTATTACAGAATAAGATGAAATTCCGCCCTCTCTTGAATTCTCAGAAAAACAGCTTATGGGCAATTCCACATAACATTGGAAATAAAGTGTAAAAAAAAAAATTAAAAGAAACCACTCAACTTTATTTTTTATGTGTTGTATATAGTTTGAAGTTTACAAATTAGAATCTGGCAACGCCTGGTTAACTATTTTCATTTCACGTGAAGACTTGTTTCAAGAGCACATGTTCTGATGAATTTTTCGGAGCTTTGAATCAATTTTAAACATATGTATTTTACTAAGTTTTAGCATGTTTCTACTGAATAATTATATTTTTTTGATAGATTTATGCTATAAAACAAATATAGAAATATTATTTTAGAATTTGCATTCAAAATAAATGCGAGAAGTTAACTTTTATAGTCAATAATATTTTGTAACGTAAGTCACAAAAAGTTCATTTTTGTCAATGTTTAACTTTTTATAGCTGTAAATTTTAAAAATTTGTTATCGTTTCTTCTACTTATTTATAGTACTAAAAAATAGATAGGACAATTTTATCTTTTTTCAATAATTTATTTGGAAATAAAGGCATCTTATTTTGTAACGTGAGTCACTTGTAATGTGAGTCACAGCTAGTGTTGCTTGATAAGTATTCTTAATGGCATTTTAATGTATACTAATATTATTTTTTGGGTCAACGGGGTGTTTTTATATATATATACACACCCATATATGATTATTTACTACCTCTGAATATAATTAACTAGTGTATATTTATTGTTTTTTATGGGTAGTTTTTTAATTACATCATCAGCAACTTTGGGGGAACAAGGGATTTTTATTATACACTCATATATTTACATAATTATAGCACCAACAAGGAGGAAATTTGAAAAAAGTGTTTAATCAAATGAAAAAACTTAAATGTTTAGTAATGAATGCTGCAGATTTACTACAAACTGCTAAAATGGCTGGAGCAAACATTCATGTTCAGGAAATTACTGAAGCAAATATCAATGAAAGAAATTCAGCACTTAATATGCAATAGGTTTGGGACAATTCACCATTATTACAAGGTATCAAAAAATACCACTGTATTAAAGTTGAAAATAAAAAACCTGAAGGACTTTTATATCTTCTGATAGCAAAATACCTCTTCAACCATTATCCAATATTAAACATAATTATTGATATGAAATTGAATATGATGGTGTATTGTACCCAAGAAAAATTACCAATTGCATCAATGGAGAATTTGAAATAACTACGATACAACCTAAAGGCTAACACTGGAAATGGCCGGAAAAGGAAGATAAAATATTTTATCCTTAATCGAATTTGATTCGGAAATTAAAATCTATAATTCCTGTTAATTCAAGAGGGTTTTTTAGATTTGTAATCCTAATTCTATCAGTAAAACTATTGTAATTTAT
Organism: Araneus ventricosus; assembly: GCA_013235015.1. Classification (NCBI taxonomy): domain Eukaryota; kingdom Metazoa; phylum Arthropoda; class Arachnida; order Araneae; family Araneidae; genus Araneus; species Araneus ventricosus. The sequence continues at coordinate 11,902 of BGPR01004852.1, forward strand.
TTTGAAATATATATAAGGCATAATTTTTATTGGTTTTATTAACACATTTGTATTTATTAATTTTAATTAATTTATTTGCTAAAATATATAATTAGATACATCTATTCATTGAATTAAGTAATGCTTCATTAAAATCTACAAAATGAAATGTTTTTAAATCAATATTTTATTAACTTCAAAGATTAAAGTGGGACATGTAACGTGAGTCACAAAAACATGTAACATGAGTCACACTCAAAATGTTGATTAATATACATAATTAATAAAAAATACAATGTTATTTTTGTATATATCATAACCTGGAAATGTTATTCATTGTAGAAAATATTTCTTTTTTACTCTGCTGTGCTGAAAGAGGAGCAATTCTAAGTTTACATTAACCCACAAAACTTGATTTCCTTTTTTTTTGTAATGTGAGTCACAGTGCTAAATTAGGGTCTGGATACCATTTGTTCATATTAAATTTTAAACTATTGTCATCCGTAGTTTCTTACTGTACCCCAGAGGTCTGTAAAAAACTTTTTTTTAAATCAAATATAATATTTTTTCATATATATCGAATTTAATTTTGAAAAAAGGTATCAAATGGTAACGTGAGTCACATGGATTTGCCCTTATCAAGATTTGGAATTTGAGACGAAGTTTTTTTCTTTCCTAGAATGTATGAATAATGAAGAAGATGCACTCCATATATCTCGAGATCTCTTCCAAAGTAATAGTGATTTTGTAAAAACTAACTGCATCAATGATTGAACGTCATCAACCCAACATTATTAAAACTTTTATAATAAAAAATGAGAATTTTTCTTCTCGAATTTCTAATATACTTACTCAATATTGCTCTTAAGTGTTTATCATCGCTATATACTGAAGACAATAATGTATGCATTTCCAAAAAAATGCCACACCGATAACGAATTCGTTTCAAAATTCTATGCGGGTGTACGATTTTTGTGTAAAGACCACATACGAAGTTTCATCATGCAGATTGTTACAAGTTATTGCGTTATCGAGCTCACATACAAAAGTATATACAAACAGACTACGCTTAAAAACGCATTTACACTTTAGACATAGGGGTCATATTCCATTTTTTTCTAGCTCTTTTTGGATTTCATTTATCCTGCTCACATACGCAATGATTAAAAAAAACATACACTCTATCTATAGATGGATTTGGTGTGCAAATTAAAATAGATCTACAATTTTTTCTTAAAGATCAAAGGCCAAATTTTTTCGTCTAGTTTTTCTTGATTTCTGGTTATCGGGCTCACACGTACAGAGAACCATCTAAAGACACACAGATATATATAATTTCATGGAACTCATGGAATTTCAAAATGTCGAGATTCTCTGCAGTCCTTAGATCGAATTTTTTGACTAAAGTACTTACTCTTAGTATAATTCCCATTCAAGAATGTTAATATAAAATAACTCGTAGTAATTTTTCCAAATTCAAAGATTGCAAGAAAGCATATATTAAGATCACCAACACTGATTGTTTTATTAAGTATTTTCCTACGTCGTGATTTTAGTATCTAGATATTCCTTTCACCTAAAATCAATTTTGCAGTTCCACTGCCTAGTAATGTTTTATGACGAGCCAACTGAACTTGTGGCCTAAGCAAAGAGGAACACTCTATAATTCAGTCTCCATTTATTTAATCTGTTATTGCGAATACGAGTCCCAGTTGTTCTGCTGTCAGACGGAAATGTCATCTTTATAGGAAGACTATTTGCCTATTTTCTCGAAATGAGTTTGCCGTGAATCCCTTCAATTACCTTTCGGCCGAATAGCCCACTTTGTCAGATGTTTAATTGGATGTTACAAGGCCATTTGTTCTGCTTTTCATAGAAGCTATTGCATTATGCTTTGTGCTAGAAATATTTTCGAAATATCAAATGACTTATGTAGAAAGAAGGAATCACCTTAGGAGTAGTGGGGCTCAGTTCAAAACAATTTTGGCCAACATTGTTTTAAGAATCAGGATTTAGAGTCAAGTAAACAAAACCAGCGGTTCTTTTCTCCACTTCCTTGTATATTAGCACGATATGGAGCGTTTGGTGATTTGTAGTAAAATAAAGGAAAACGTGAATGCATTTTTGACGTCTACCTTACTTCTGATTGAAATATTTTGGAAATATCAATTGACTTATGTAGGAAGAAGGGATGGCCTTAGGAGTAGTGGACCCCAATTGAAAACAATTTTGGCCAACATTTTTTTCAAGAATCAAAATTTAGAGTCAAGAAGAGAAAAACAGCGGTTCTCTTCTCGACATCTTCACATATTAACGCGATATGGAGCGTTTTGTGATTCGAAGTATAGTAAGGAAAACCGGGAATGCATTTCGGACATATGCCTTTCCTCCGATTGGCACCAAAATTTATCTTCATCTGTCTAAATTACTGTGTTTTGGGGATATAGAATTCATATAACCAAGAATAGATACTCACAGACCGTCAATTCTTTTACGAATTGTTCCAAAATTTAATATAGATGCACAATTTTGAAGGTAATACCATAAGCCAAATTTCATCTGTCTAATTTGATCCGTTGTGGATTCATTGTGTACTCATGCGCATGAAAAGACAGGCAGAAAGATTTCAATCATTAGGATTTCGTCAAAAATTTGGTAGAAGTCTCCAATTTTGGTGAAGAAACCGCATTCATCCGTTTAACTCGTTGAGGTTTCGAGTTATGGTTTTCTCACACTCATAACTCATAACTTTCACAGACAGACACACATAACGCCAAAAATGTTTTTTTCAGAGGTCTAAAACATGAATATTCATCAAAATCTCGAGGCTCATCCTAGTTATGTCACTGAGCTATGAGAGATTAGTAGATAGCATTCTGGCGCTCAGACCAGTTGAGAGCAATTGGTCCAATCGCCAACACTGACGAAAGGTTTCACAATTTCATTCATTCACTACACAGAAGAGTCGACTCATCCTTAAGGTTAAGAGTGCAGATTGACTCTCCGGGAGAAGCCACAGTTTCATTGACTATCTTATCCCTGACATATTTTTTGAGTTATTTTATTTTCTATAAGTTAATTACGAGTTTGCTATTATAATCGACATAATATAATTCAAATGTTAAAGAAGCCATCGTGAAATCATAAACAATTTAAGCTTTGGAATTTTTTAGGCTGATAGTTTGATAGAATATACTATGTAAAACACTACCATGACATATAATTAATCATAAATTTAAATAGTATAGGAACAATTTAAATAATTTATTAGCAACCAATAAATAAACATCGGCATAAATGTTACTTCGTAATAACACCTTGAAAAACTGACTGAGATCTATATATATAAGGATATTTTTGATTTAAAATCTTAGAACTCTGTGAAGAGAAAACCTGAATAACTGGCAAGTAAATCATTTAATTTAAGGTATAGTTAATTCTCTTTTTGTGCAGTTCAAATCCACATTTCGATTGTTGAGAGAATTTTCTTTGAAATCATGGAGTAAATTAATGCAGAATTTCAATTAAGTAGTATTATTTTTATTTTAATAGTGATAGTGATTTAATTCTTAATGAACTTGCAATAGTAGACCGAGATTATGTAAAGCAATTTATGTCTCTCTCTGAAACCGATTGATGTAGAATTTGAATACAATATTATGCACTATTATTCGTTTTTAAAATATGTATAATTGATTTATTAATTAATTCTTAATTCAATTGAATTAAATATATAATTAATCAGACAGTTCATTTAGTTTAACCAAGATTTTAATTAATTAATGCACATCTTTATTTTTGTCAAATGCGAATTTAAACTTTTTTATCTCAATTTAATTCTAAATCAGTTTACATAGAACACTAAAAAGATTTTCTTATACCCCTGTAAAAATTCAGCTTATGAAAAGCTTTGATTAATATACATGCAGAAAATCGTACATATTTTACGCTATATACTTTTTTTTATGTTGGCCGATTTGATTCCAAATTTATCAATAGGTTTGGTGTTAAGGCCACATGACAAAATTTTATTCATCTACTTTGCTTTGTTTCTCATTAATCGTGCTCATATACACAAGGACATATAGGCGTAAAAAGAAATTTTCGTACTCAGGTAGATCCGAATTCTCAAAATTCATCGGAATCCTGAGGTAGAACATTTCGAAAATTCAAAACAATTTTTTTTAAACGTTTTTCGTAAATGAGAACATAAAAATCCTAATTTAGGGGGATTTTTTTTATCTTTCCTTCGCCCGTTGTTGCCTTAATAAATAGTAAGTATGATTCTTTTCTGACATAAAACGGGAATAAATAAGTAATCCCTAGGAAAATTGAATCCTTTTTTATACAATAAATTATACAATAAATAACATTCTTCTGGATATTGAAATCCCTGTCTACATTCCACGCATTTATTTATTTAATGTGTAGGTTGTGAAAGACGAAATTTTCATATCTGTATGAAACATTTCAAATTGTCTAAGAGAAACAAGGGGGTATTAATCAAATATAAAGAAATCTTTGTGGAATATACAAATAAATTTTACGATCCCAGACAGATAGATGGATGACTCCAATCGTTCAGAAATGCTAGACGAATATTTGTTTCCGAGCACAAAAAGAAAGGAAATTAATGTAAAATTCCATGTAGATTTATTTTTTGGGGTATCTTCACTGAGGCTTATGAAATACTTTCGAAACATAACAAGGATTCATAGTTAAATAGTAAGATATCTCATTCCAACACCAGATCTCTGTGATTTTCAAGTTATTTCCAAATAAATTATACACTTTAGAAAGTGAAAAACTTGTTCTGTTTTAAAAATAACATTTTCGCAAATAAAAATGAGTATCAAAATGAATATTATTTTCATAACATAGGATACCTTAACGGTTACTTTGCAGGAGATACAACAATTCTAACATATACTATTGTGGATACTGTGAAAAAAAATTCAGTGTTTTGAAATCTTTAAGCGATAGATGCCCTTAGGTTACACAATTTTTTATAATTTTCTATGGGATAAATTTACTTGACTGCGTTGTCATTAAATTATCTTTATCTTTTCTTCTGTTCGTGTTCTTAAACATAAGGATAAAACTCATTTGATTTCATAATTCCGAAAGAAAGCCCAAGTAAGAATCTTATATAATGCTCAACAACCTTAAAATTACCAATTATAATAAATTATTATGCTAAGAAAATATACGATTTTAAATAATCAATGTTAATCTTTCAAGAAAGAAAAAGTTCAACAAGTTCATTACATACATTTTGTCCTTTATCCTTTCTAAATACACTAATAAATAAAAACAAAGAAAAAGTTTTCATTAAAAGGTATAAACGCACTCATAAGTAAATCTTGTATATATGTATAGTATTTTATATTCAAAAATTAAGTTTCCAAAGCAAGTTGAATTCGAATGTCCTTAAACTAATCTATACAAAAAATTTTCAACTTTTTAATTTTATATTCCTTTTAATTCTTTTTTAAATTAAAAGCATCTTATAGATTAGCAGGAATGGCGCTAGAGTTTGCCTCGACGGGCGGCCAGGTCCCCGTCGGGGATATGTAGATTTGGCTACCGGGGACTCCTGTAGATTAGGCTAATAAAAATACGTATATGTGTATTTCAAGGTTTATAAACGTTCAATTTTACACCCGTTAATTGACACTCATTTTGGATGCACATTTACTCTCTAAATCTAAAAAATTATATCTCTGAATGTTCTGCAAATTTTGCGCAGGAAACCTTTGGCACTGATTTTATGCTACTAAACGCAATACGAGTTGAAAGACTAGATCTATTCAAACTGACCCTGACCACAGACACTCCCTCTCATTATGTCGCCGCGTCACACCTGGGGAGGGGGGGGAGAGAAAAAACGGTAGAAGAAAAATCTCGGGTCTGACACTTTTAAGGGACAGTCTCGGGTCTGGCGCTATGGGAGGAAAATAGTTCGCGTAGATTTCTCGGGCCTGACCTCAGGAGGGAAGTAGAAGGTCTAGAATTGCTGACATTGAACCTGATTGAATTTTGGAAGAAATAATAGTGAACATGGTGTTCCCTCCTCCTGAAAGAGGTGTGGTGGCTTGTACAAGTACTAAGGACCAGATTCAGATATAAAAAAAACATAAAAAAATCAATTGAATAATTTTTAATTATGCTTTACGTTTTCAAATAATAATAATAAGTTACTTCGTAAAATCGAAGAATTTGGTTTTACGATCCATGTAATCTTTGAATTCGTTTATTAGACCTTTGTATACTTTGATTTTGCCATACACAGTTTGTAGTTACGCAACAAACAGTAAAGCGTTTTATGTGTTTAGTTTCAGCAATTAAAACATAGTGACGCTAATCCTTAAAAGCATCAATCGCATCTGATAAAAGATGTCATTTTCGTGCTGTTCTTCACTCATGTGTTTGCTTTCTGGCACAAAAGGTTATCAGCAGCAGAGACTAAAAATTATGAATTTGTTTATCATTTCGATCCAGTTACCTCACTTAAGTTGTAGATTTCTATTATTATTTTCTAATATCTATGTTTAGATCTTATCGTAATGTTATTTTTTCACAATGCAATAGTCTTATTCCTGCGAGCCTGTTTCATACTTCAGGATATGAATGTTTGCAGCTATTCTTTTTCTTTTGTATTAGCTAGTAAACGCATGGTAATCGATTTCTCTTAACTATTCAGTTTGCCGATAAGTCGTAATCATTTTCTTTTGGAAATGCAATTAGGAAACAGAGAGCATCGGGCAGTGATATTTAGCTACTAATATATTGTATCCTACTCATAAGAATTTTCGCTAGCATCAATAACCAACCGAAAACATTGCAAATACATGCAGAGAAACATGCTTTTAATGGAAAATGTTAGTTGCATTTGTGCGTATGTTCGTTTTGATGATTGAAAATCTTGAAATTTGTTATTAAACGTATTCTCTACAGATGCTAATCGTCAAACAAGAGCTAATCCTCGGGGCATATTTTTCTTTTACAAAAAAAGCAGAACTACTTTGCCTTTTAATTTTAATTTCTTTTTGTATTTCAATTAATTATTTCTTGTGTTTTTCATTTGTTAACGGATTTTTTAAATTAAAAAGTTTTATGCATCGCAAAAAAATAGAATTTTTATCGTATTTCATTGGTGGATATTTTATGCAATGTCTTAAGAAAATATATTAAATATCAAAATAAAAAAATAATAAACATATCATACTTCGGGTAAGCACTCTACAGAATAAATGAATTTCATTCCATGCCCTGGCGCTTTACGGAATATCTCAATGCCATATAGGGCTAATAGTAGTATTAGTGAAATTTAAAAAATTAAAGATGTAATATTTTACCATGTAAGTAAATACAACAGTGATTTGAGAAATACCACTCTTCAAATGCAATAACCAATAATTATTAACGAAGAAAAATAATTGTTAGAAAATTTTCAAAAAACCCTGAAAGAGCTGTACATTTCAGGACATACGAGGGAGTCTAGTAATTATCAAATATAAAGTCGCCCACTATCTTTGAGAAATAAACAATATACATAAATCGTTTATCATGATCCAATTTACTTACACTCTGTCCCAAAAGTTTATAGACTCTAGTAAAATATGTTTTAGAAAAACGGAAAGGCATACAAACACCAATTACAAATATATTTATTCAAACCATATGCGACTTGCATTCAACGAAATATTTAGAAAAAGTAACAATTTGTATTTCAATTATATAGCAAAATGGAAATATTAGGTGTCCCAAAAGTTTATAGAATATATGACATTTCAATAAAAGGTGCTCAATACAATGTTCTTAATAGTTTAAAGTCTTTCCATTTCTCAGTATGACATTGTATACACGTTTTTCCATCGATATAATTAAGGTTTGTAATATCTCTGGTTCCAAGTTGTACCAAACACTTTCAATGGCTGTCTTCAAGGCCTTCACTGAATAAAATTGCCCTCCATTCTCATATACCTTCCGAGACATAATGCCCCACACATTGTCAATTGGGTTTAGATCAGGGCTCATCGGTGGCCACTCAAGAACAGTAATATTTTTCGAGTTTAAATAATTTTTCGTAGCATTGCAGGTATGGATGGGAGCATCATCATGCTGATATTACCAATTTCGTCCCCCTATGTTTTCTGCAATTGGCATAAGATGATTTTCTAGTGTTTCTATGTATTTAGGAGAATTCTGTCGGTCATCTAAAAAGGCCAAACCCACTTGACCGTTGAAACTGAAAGCTGCCCACACCATCACAGATCCACCACCACTTTGCCTACTGAAAAAGCTCCTGGGCACTTTTCGTAAATAATGCCATTATTTTATATTCCCGTTAGGTCCATCGAGGTTCAATTTTTTTCATCACTGAAAAGGACAGCCATCCATTTATCACCATATGACATATGATTACTATCCCATTGTAATCTCTTACTAATGTGAAGCTTTGAGAGTGTTGATCGACGAACCATTTTTGCGTGGATCATAAAACCATATTCTACAATTCATCTATGAACAGTGTTCTTGGAGATTTGCAAGCGGGAAGCCCCAGTAAGTTCATGAACCGACATTTTCTGACTTGAAAGCCATTCTTTGTATCCGTCTATCACTGCGAATATCCGTCACACGTGGTCTTCCCGAACGAAGTTTGGGCTCATATGGCGTCTTACGAGTTACTACAAGATAAACCATGCTTTTAGAACGATTTAAAAGTTTCAATATTTCCTTAACAGTCTTCAGAGCAATTTCAAATGCAGAATTTTACTCACTTTTTCATTAGAGAGCTGCTATGCTTTAGGCATCTTGAAACGCAGAACAAACGAACGCTTTCCTTTTCTTACAACGTATTTATTAGGCTCCAGATCGAAGTCATGATTACCGATACCATATGTGCATAAAATTGCATTTGTCTATAAACTTTTGCTACAGGTTATTTCAGTTTATTCTACAATTTAAAAATTGGCATTAAATATACGGTGTAGAACTGCTGTTTTTTCAATTTAATAGACATAACATATCTATACAGTAAGTTACATCGAAATACATCATATACAACAAAAAATATAGGCAAAATTCAAGATTCTATAAACTTTTGGGACAAAGTGTACATAAAACATTTTTAAAATTCCGGATTTCTTAATTTTTTTCCCGACCCCTTTTAAAACAATACAACTTTTCGGAACCCATCCGAAAATTAACGCCGCGACTTATAATTTAGAAAAAAGAAGAAAATTTATTGCAAATAAATCAGAAAAAAAATTTAGGAAAGCTTTTCGATGAATTTTAGTTAAATGCTTTGATTCAAGACAATTTTTTCAAATACTTTTGCTTACAAATTCAGAATATTCTGAAAGAAAATAGCGGTGGGAACGTTTTCTCTACCACAGTATTATTCTGTTCGATTTGGGGTCACGGCACGCAGTTTAACCAGATAACTGGATCCCCCACCCTGCCTTAATATCCGGATTCCTGAATGACAGCCCCTGCAATAGCTCGAGTACTGAGGTCCAGTCCTAGTAGCAATCACCGGCCACGGCCCGACTCCTCCCATAGGAGGTAGGTTCTATCACTGCTGGACGAACCCAAGCCCCTCCCAGGGAAGCAAGAACCCGCTTACTTACTTATACGAAGGCTTCTCATCCGTGTACTCGCGGGGTCCCCGCAACACACAGTATAAAAGGCTTGATACTCATTAATCTTTTCCAATGAAATAATTAACCGAAATAACATAAAAATACTTCATTATAGTGAACACAAGCGCAATTACGTAACATGAAGATAAAATATTCCTCTTTAATTTTTCTATCTTGTTAGACAATTTAACACGTATTTATCACCGATTTAATTGATACATTATAGATTGAAACTCGAATTTTCAATTAAGCCTAGTTATAGAATGCTTTCTATTGAACAGAATACCACAAAATTACGAAGGATTGATCATTTTGGGAACAATACTGTATTGATTTTGTGACTACATTGTAAGCTTGAATTTTAAATTATTTTATAAATCACTTGTGTAGCAGACGATTGAAATTGAATGACTGTCTCAAGGTGGAGTTTCTACACTTGTTAAACTATTGATTATTTTCTTAATAAGAATACTTCTTTCAAAACTGAAAAATAGTGTCGAATTTCATTTTGAATTTGTATCTGCTAATATCCCCAGTAGAACAGGAATTTTATATGATATTTTCACAATGTTATACAATATTATGAACAAAGAGGAACACCGTATACCGTAACAAAGTATTGTATTGTATATATCAAAATTTTCGAGATACTAAATTTTCACAAATAATATAAAAACAATGTTTTTTTTAATAAAAATCTTCATTTCAACTCAGGATATCACTCAATTGGAGATTTTATTTCAAAAAACTCCACTGGAACAATTATTCTTTAAGATGCTGAATATTATATCATACTATACAATACAATGCATACTATATTGTAATTTCTACATTTATCGACGTTCATCAGTATTTTAGGGCGAAGTTATTCTTCTCGTCAGCATGATCAAACTGTTACACAATATTTAACAGCTTTGAATCATATGTCCGAAAAAAATATTTTACAAAATGTTCATTTGAATAATAATTTTACACAATCATTTTGTTTTACTATTTATAAAATGCGGGCCGGATTCAACTAAGGAAGTTAACCATAAAAGAAAGCTCTCACATAATGGATTATCTATTGTTCTGTGAAAAAAAAATTAAGGGTTATTCGCATCGTAAAAATATACACGTGATTTATTGTTGAGAATCTTGTATTTGATTTTCAATCAATACTGTAATTATAAATGTTAAAGGCGTGTCGTAATACATTGAAAGAGGAATAAATAAATTTCAAAACTATTTTAAAACGTTTTAAACATTTTATCATCAAAAGCTTTTAAACCTTATTGCCTTAATTTATTAAATTAGCTAACTTAGATATAAGAGCTAAAATTGCTTCCTCTTTGAATTCAAATTTCATTTTGAACTCGAAATTGTAACGATAATTTATAATAAATTCATTGTTTTAATTTCGTAGAGATCCGAACTCTATAACTACATTTTATTATCATCATTTACGCTTTCTGCTCCAAGTCTGGGTGGTCCAGTGGTATGGTGTTGATTTGGTAAGCAGAAGTTCCCGGGTTCAAAGCTCGCAGAAAGTAGAGTTGTTTAAAAAATCAGAAAGTGCTACCCACAAGTTAGGCAATTAAGAGATTAATATTTTCTATGCATCTAAAATGTATTTTTAAAATATTCAGTATATTGTTATATTATTCAATATTATATATAATATTATTCAGTATAGTACGATATTATTTAATATAGTATAATATTATACAGTATTATATGACATTATCCAATATTATGACAAAAACATTGTACAATAATGAAAAAGTCTTACGTTTTACACTGATTCAATATTGGGAAAATATTGTACAATATTACTTTCTCGAATTTTATGATATTAGATAATATTATGTGCTACCTGGAATGTAGCGAATTGTAAATAATAGCTATATGAAGATATAAGAAATAACAACAAATGGATATAAACTGACTTTAGAACTGATATGAAATAATCGTTTATTTCTTTATCTGGCTTCTTAAACTTTTTATTTCAGTAACATTCAGTTCACATTCAGCAGATAAATCCAACTACTTGCATTTCGACAAAAATGGAAACTGTAACGTCTTGCAGTTATGCTTAAAAGAACATTACAGCTATGTTAAATTTTAACATAATGTATTGATAATTCTTCTGGAGTAAATATAGAGTTATATACAAATATGAAAATTATTAATAATATAATAAATTAAGCCCCAAGGCGGGGGTGTCCATTCACTGATAAGAAATAATTAGCGGGTTTCGCTAAATTGTCCAAGTCGGACCTTCGTGGAATGCGACCACCAATTTGACTGTTGGGATGTCATCTCCGCTCTAGTTTCTCAGTCCCGCTCTTATATCGCCACAGAGAAGAAAACCCCTTTGCTTTCTCACGGTAACACACTTGTAAGCACAAAAGCCACCTGTTTAGGAATGTTGCCTATGGTGCAATCGGTAGATGAAAGTCGGTAATGAAAGGCAGTAAGTAGCCCGTCAAAAGAGGGAGTGAGGATTCCCTCTTTTTGAGGAGGAGTTTGAAGGACCGCCAGCATGAAAGGTAAGGGCAGGTGTCTATTGTTCAGATGAATCTGAGAGTGACCAGCGCTTAGGAACACCCGCAACCAGTCTTTAATCAATGTCAGCTGTCCGAGTAGGGCATACGTCACAAAACGGACCTCGCTGGTCAGCAGGCATAAGATGGGAAGGTAATCTTCTCGAAAGGAAATCAAGCATCAAATATATAGGGGTCTTGATTGACGATAAACTAAATTTTGCTAGGCATTTGTTCTAGTTAAAAAATAAAATGCTAGACCTTTATCAAAAAATAAAAAGTATCGTTGCGTCAAACTGGGGCCTGAATAAAAATATCAGAAGGAAAAACTATTTTATAGTTATAGAAAGAATCTTACTTTATAGAGCACCGGCATAGGAAAAAAATATCACCTCAAAGCAACAAAGGCTTCCCGATTCAATACATAGAAAATCCCTTCTCAATATCACTGGAGCGTATTTCACCACTCCAACAGCAGCTCTACAAGTGATCGAAGGCATTACTCCCCTACATATCAAAGCTCAAATGGGGTACATTCCTGTTAGAGTAGGTCGCCTTCGCAGGGATTGTAATCGGGAAGACTCAAGCCTTTTATATTAGTATTTTCAACAACCAAATCCTCCTATTATCATTCATCCAGCTCATTTTGTTTTAAAAGATATGGTCTCAATAGTCCCTGATCCGCATACTCCTCCTGATGCTATTTACACAGACGGTTCATATCTAGAAGGTGAAACAGGTTGCGTTTCCTGTATCAGTCAAAACAAAGTCCAAATTCGTCAGTGGACGGCAAAACTAAGCCCACATAATACCGTTTTCCAAGATGAGACCTTAACAATAAAAGAGGCTATAAATTAGTATAGTTCTAAGTGAATATTAACATCAATCTGGAGTGACAGCACATCGGCACTCAGAGCAATTTCTTCCTTCAAAAGTTATAATCCACTAGTTCAAGAAGCACAACAAGCCCTCCTTTAGAACCCATCAATGCAAAATAACTAGAATAAGGTGCAAGTTGGTTTCCTCGGTAACGAGGCAGCAGACAACCTTGCAAAACAAGCTACTAAAGAAGGGCTCACCACCATCTTCAGGTCCCGAAATATCATCTGAAAAAGTGCTTAGGAACCTTTTTCTCAATAAATGGCAACAAAACAGGTATTCAGGCGACACTGGTAGAGCTATCTTTAATATACTCTCTAACCCAAGGCTTATGGCCAAGAAAATCCGTCCTTTTTGCTACAGGCTATGGTCCGTTTCCCAGCTATCTCTACAGATTCCGGCTATATCCGGCGCTTGTGGGGAAATGAGAGACCTTCTCCACTACGCAACTTCTTGTCATCTAACGTCATCTTTTCATTTTGCCATACTAAGTGCAGAAAATACTCTATTTTGGTGGAAAAACTTCCTTTTAAATAAACTATCAAGAATAAAAACAGCTAAATTGATATCGTTCCTCACTGATAATTTGGACATCATAAAACAGCAACCGGACGCAACCAGTTCATCCGACTCCGACCCAGATTTCTCTCCCTCCCTCAGAGTGATGGACCCATACCCTCTAGAGGTTCAATACCAAGGACTCTAATTAGTCCTCCTACAAGTTTTTAAAAGCAGTGAACTTTTGGGAACTGTTTTTCAATGCTTTTATAGTTCTCACATGCATTTCGCCCATGCTTAAACACTGCCTGTAATCTTTCTTTTTTCCTTTTTTTTTTAATAAAGTTTCTACGCTCACCCATCAAAACTGCAAACTAGAGATTTTATATCTCAGGAGTCAGGGGTGTGTCTTAGTGTTAAGTAAAGTCAGCATTTGCAAAAAAATACCTTAGTATTACAGAAAAACGTTTTTTAAATTTTATTTGTCATGTTACTCTTTCATCTAAGACTATACGAGACATTACTCTTAATTCTAAACCATGGTCAAATAACGAGCATTACTAATCCGCACTCAATTTTTCAAAATTCCATTCTTACTAAAGTCAGGGTTTTGACCATTCACTATAAATTAACCGCGCATAGAGCAAGGTAAATTTGGCATGATGAATGAAACGAATTTATATGGATGTCTACTACATCTGTACTTTTATTCATGGGTAGCGAAAAAAAAACATTTTTAAAACGTTAAAATACTCTCTGATACTTTCAATGGTACATTAAAATGTACCATTTATTATGATATGAAATTTTTTTAATGAATTAAGTACTAATCCAATTAAATCTATTATTTAGTGATAATTAATAATTATTTATCGCTAAACAACACACACTAATCACTAATATCAACAGCATAATTTAAAATAATCTAATACTGAAATATTATTTATTAATATAATTCCATTAAACGTTAAAATAAAAGACAAGAATAAACATTCAGCTTTCACGAAATAATGGCCATGTGTAAGAAAAAATGGTCATAGTGACTTGCCATCTAAATGAAAAATTGAAAGAAAGAAAATATTTTATTGCATGTGTTCATCAACTTTAATTTATTTTGAACACGAAAGTCTACTCTGACCACCTGATTATTTACATAGCAAACTAAGCTATATCCACATAAGCCACATAACAGAACACCACTCCATACCCCTACACCTGGAATCAGAATGGCCGATTCTTTAAGCAGTTGGATAGGTATAGAGCGTCTTTTTATTTAATATATATATATAATATACATATCTGCCAAAAAGGGCAAGTAAAAAATTAATTAATTAAAAAAGTACAAATATAAAAATTAAAACTTAAATGCTTACTTATACTTATTTGATCGCTACAAATTCCTATATATGTAAATGTACAAAACAGATACATGGGCATGGAAATAAATCTCAAGATGCCCATAAACAAAGTTTTTTTCCTTTCTGCTTGAGAATAGTTCATAAAAGCATTTTGACGCTGTATCTCCGAAAAAACAAAACAAAGATGCGAAACAAAGACATAAATTAAAGTCGGACTTCCAAAATAAAAAAATAAATCGAATCAGAATAGAATGGAGATTCCGCAGCCGTCCTTCTCTATCATTCCTAAACCACAGCGACAAAGTCTGATAAGTCACAACGACACCATTTCCCAGCTCCAAATGGGGTTCACATTTTATGAATGGCCGAAGCATTTGTCTTGTCTTCTATTTCTCCCTTGTAGAAGCCCAAGGCGTCAACATATTGATGCCAGGAATTCCAGTGATTTAATATTATATTAAATTAGCAGCGACGAAATATTGACTCGATGTCTGTGTTTACATTATTAGCTATGGAATTTAACAACCGTTTTGGCTAAACATATCTAAATATTGGTCAATAATATTTACATATGTTTAGATTATGGATTCTGTTTATTTATTGGATAAAGTGTTGATTTACTTTTGATGTTAGATAAGGAAAGGTTAGTAAGTAGAGTTATCTCTATTAAATTAGAAATGCAGTTTTGAATTAAATGCTGAATTTGTCTCTTCTGTCCTTTAATTTCACCAATTTGAAATATAAATATTTGAACTAATGCCAATTTGAAAAAAAGTTGACCAAATATTAACTATATAACTGTGTAAAATTTGAGAAGTGTTGAGAACTTTTGCTCAGAAATTTACTGACTTCTCTAAATCTTCAATAGTATTTAACTTCGGTGCATATTTTGTAACATATTACATTTGAATAGGTAAATACTCTATGATTTATAAATGAATTTCTAAAACATAGAGAACAAATGCTATAAAATTTGTAATGAAACAAAACAGTTAATTACAAAGAACTACAACCTAATATTTAGTAAGGGAGACCGGGGCAGATATACACACTTTTTTATCTATTATTTTTCTATTTTTAGACGTTACAATAACTCTCTAGATTTCCTTACTAAAAAATAACTTACGCTTTAACACAAACGGTGTATAATTTTAAGCACTTTTAATTATTATATTTTTTAGTTATATTATTTTCTTTACCATCATGTTAAAAAAAATAATCCTCCCCCCCCCCCCCCCCCGAGAAGGAAAAGACTTTTGCAATTTCTGTAGTCCTGTTCAATGACTTCTGTTTTCCTGTCAATAGTGTAGATGTTAAAATGTTAACAAATGTTTATTTTACTAAGAAGGTGTGGCATTAGATATAAATATTAATAATACACCCGGCAATAATTGCTTAAAAGGATTTCAAAAAGACATCCGGATTTAACCGAATACAATAGCATAAAGTTATTAATTATGATCGGTATTTATAAAAGTAATTTTTCTTTCCTATTTCCATCCAGGTTTTTGATAAATATATATAGCATTGTATACAATGAGTATGTTATTGAAATATACCAAAATATATCCATGTGGTAACTTTGACCTGAAAAATTTCGAAAAAATATAATTTATTATTAAATTACTGTATGATCCGAATTTCGCTTTAAAAATTTCTCTAGTAATCACTCAACGATGAAAAAATTCAGAAAAGCCTTTTTCTCACTGAAATATATGTATGAAATTTTGCAATTCTTTCTGAACTAATGAAAATAGTTGCAAAGTCACCCGTTTAGCGGTACTTCTAGAAGCCAAAAGCCTGTCTAGCTAAAGAAATACTTTCTGCTCCCTTGGCTTTCTCCTCATTTTTTTATGAATTAATTACATCAGCATTTATTGTTCAGGAAAAACATTTTCTCACGAAATGAAAAATTATTTTCAACATTTTTTAGTTTATCTTGGCAAGCCACGATCAAAGGATATTCCTGCATACTTGTCTGATGTCACTCCAAATGTTTCTAAGCACTGAGCTGTGTTTCAATCTTGTCGGAAAGCTTGAATCAGTTATTTTTTTCTGAGTTAATTGCAGTTGTCAAAACTAAACACAAAAGTTCAAATAAACTCAGATTAATACATCTTCATTTTCAAAATGCGATTTAAAATGCTCGAGCTCAAATTTAACCCTTCAGCATTCTCGTATAATGAAGGAGATGCTTATATTGTGCATCGTTATACATACTTATATCGTTCTTTAATAAATTAAAACGCAATTCTTAATTCTAAAATCGTTGTTTAATAGGAAACAAATGAATACAGATTATCTAAATAAAAGTTGCATTTATTTTTGTTAAGAAACACAATATAAATATGTAACACGATGCTTGATATTACCTCGTACATATGCGCGACTCTTAGACGGTTAAAATATTCAGCGGCACGTTCAAAGCTGAATATAATGTTTTGAGCTTTTGATCCTTTGATTGTGGATTGTATTAAACACTGGGATTTGTTTTACAGATTCATATAGCAATTCGTCATCAATCATCCTAAACCGTCCACAAAGTTCCAACCGTTCAGGAATTTCCCCACTAAATTTCTTTAAATTCATTTTTGGGAATATTTCCTTTTAAAAATATAGTTACCGCAATTAATAATCGAATCGTTTTGCTTCACACACACACAAAGAAACTCAGGTTTCTTTTGATATTACTACTTTCGTTCACAGACTAATGAAATTATCATAACATTATTCCATTCCAAATAATTCCGTCTCAGATATTCATTAGCGTAGATTAAGAATTTTTCATTTCTTCAATTATATCAAATTAGAGGTTTAGATACTCAAATATCATAAACCTCTAATTTGTCATTAATTAGTTAATTACGGTGATAAAAGTATAAGTTCTTCATCGTCATATCTACTTTTAATTCAAGTAGTCATAGAGTTTTTTAGCAGTACTATTAAAACTACTCCTGAAAGGAGCTCTAAACATTTTAATATGATCCATTTCTAACTTAATTTAGTAATTAATGAACCTAGCGTCCATGTTCGGGCGCCAACACCTGTTCCAGCTTGATGTTTTATGCATTATTAACAGGTAATTGTACTTAACTTCTTGATATCACTATTGACTGCAGGAGAACTAAATTTTTAGAGTACATAAAATGGCTCTAACTTTTCACAACACGTTTAATAAAGAGAAAAAAGAATTGAAGTTCGTAAACATCATAAAATTGATCACACTGATCGCTCGATAGAAAGTTTGTTTCTGAACACCAGTTGAGCGCGAGTTGCTCTTCATTTCAGTTTGTGGAAAGTCAACTACATCGTCATCACGCAATTTGAATGACATAAAGTAAGTGATCAGTAGTTAGCACCTACCTAGTCGCAATACAGATTATAAGCAATACAAAATAGTGGGAAAATTCGAGCATATTACTTGGGTATGGAATCATAAATATCATTCTCGTGCTGTTTCATCCCTTTCCTAAGCGGTCTTAAGGTATGTATTTTATGTTCAGATTTTATTTCATCTTATATTATATTTTTAGCTCAGAGCTTCTTAACGTTTTCTAATCGTAACTCTCCTCTTGGTGGAAAGTTTCGCAATTCCGTTTAAATCAGAAAAAAAATGTTCACGTCCCTAAAGTTATGGAATAAATGAGCTTAATTTCATACGCTTAATTTCAATTACATTTAAACCTCGCATAACGAGTGATTCGTAAAATGAGCAAAATAAATTGTAAAAAAAATGATTCGCTTAACGAGTGACGTTTCGCATAATGAGTGACGAGGAGAGAGGAATTCTGTATTCTGAACCTGCTACTGTCATATCCACGGAGCTTTTATTTTGCTTTAATTCTTATCAAACTAGGTGTCTAGTACTTGTGCGTGCACTTTTAGCCTGTAACCTGTTTTAACTTTTAACCGAATGAGATCTTTTACTTTTATTTCTTTGTTCTAGTAATAAATGTTTTGAATGGAACGAATGACTTTGGTTATTTTCATTTTTTGATTCCAGTAATATTTAAGGCCATGGTGTTTTAGAAATTATTTTTCTGCTATGCATTTACAGTTGTTGATACGCTACGTAACAAATGATGTGACGTATTTGAGTGACGTAGCGAGTTAACTGACGTATTTGAGTCAATGACGTAAAGTAATTGATTTATTTCTTTTAATATGGATAACAGAACAGATACACCAGTCCGTATTTAGCACTCATTTCGCCGTTCATTTCTGAGAATCCTATCCGAATTTCATGGTGGTTGATTCTGCATAAAAGAGAAGATGAAGATGATTCAGTCACCTTAACGATCTTATAAATAATTTTCTTGGAATAAACGTTATGCATAAAATTTTTTGAGTAATTTTTTCGGAATGGAACAGATTATCATATTTTACATTGATTTCTATGGGAAAAATTGTTTCGCATAACGAGTAAGCTTCTGGAACGAATTATGCTCGTTATGCGAAGTTTCTCTGTATATTTTCATCTTACACTCTGTCCCAAAAGTCTATAGACTCGAGTAAAATATATGGTTTAGCAGAACGGAAAGGCATGCAAACACCAATTATAAATATGTTTATTCAAACCATATGCTACTTGCATTCAACGAAATATTTAGAAAAAATAACAATTTGTATTTCAATTATATAACAAAAAGGAGATCCCAAAAGTTTATAGAAAATGTGATATTTCAACAAAATGTGCTCAATACAATGTTCTAAATAGTTTAAAGTCTTTCCATTTTTCAGTATGACGTCGAATGCACGTTTTTCCATCGACATAATTAAGGTTTGTAATATCTCTGGTTCCAAGTTGTACCATGCAATTTCAATGGCTGTCTTCAAGGCATTCACTGAATAAAATTGCCCTCAATTCTCATATAGCTTCCAAGACATAATGCCCCACGCATTCTCAATTGCGTTTAGAACAGGGCTCATAGGTGGCCACTCAAGAACAGTAAAATTTTTTGAGTTTAAATAATTTTTCGTAGAATTGGAGGTATGGATGGAAGCATCTTCATGCTGATATTCCCAATTTCGTCGACCTATGTTTTCAGCAAATGGCATAAGATGATTTTCTTCTGTTTCTATGTAATTAACCACCTAACTTAATAATTTTCTTTGCTATCTAATAAGATGCTCCCTTCTGTTTTGGAAAGCGGTTGTCGTTTTCATTCATCTAAGAAGGCGTATAATACTTGAGATGTTTATGGATTCTAGGTAATTTTTGTGTAAAATTATAGAGATAATTAATGATTAAATTTTTGTTTTAAGACCAAAAATGCGATAATTCGATGCACGAGTATTCTCGGGATGGTAAGTTAAGTGGTTAAGAGAATTCTGTCGGCCATCTAAAAAGTCCAAATCCACTTGACTGTTGAAACCGAAAGCCGTCCACACCATTACAGATCCACCAGCACCTACTGAAAACGCTCCTGAGCTCTTTTCGTAAATCACTCCAATATTTTATATTTCCTTCGGGTCCATTGAGGTTCCATTTTTTTCATCACTGAAAAGGCCATCCATCCATTTATCACCATATTGCATATGATTACGAGCCCAATGCAATCTTTTACCAATGTGAAGCTTTGAGAAGGGTAATCTGCGAACCATTTTTGTGTGGATCATATAACCAGATTCCATAATTCGACTATCAATAGTGTTCTTGGAGATTTGCAACAGGGAAGCCCTAGTAATTTCGCGAATGGACCTTATGCATGTGACATCACATCCTCCGACACGTGATCTGCCGGCGGCAGTCAGTGGTCAGTCTTAAACAGCTGACTCAGAAGTGCTTTTATTTCTGAGTCACTTATAGGCCGATCGTTTTCTTTATACCTCCACAGCTGTTCTTTTATGCTCTCGAACCAGGTACCCTTACCAGGTTTTCCCTAAGAAATACAACAGTCAAAATCTCAAAGTTCTGTCACCTGGAATAAAGCAGATGGTATTATAGTCACACTTAAATTTGGTGAACCCTAAAATTTAGCCATAGAAAAAGATCGTAATTTTTCAGATTTTCAAGTTATATGACATTTAATATTTTAAAATAATTTTTTTGTGAATGTAAGATTAGGAAATTAAGTTCAATTTTCTTATGCAAACCAAATCGCATATTGTGCTGATTTCGGTATGATTTTATATAAAATCGTTTTTTCTAAGCATACCTATTTGTGGTCATGTATTTGCAGATAATCGCATCGCAACACATTTTTGATTTTCTAGCAGAAAAGCAAATAGTTTGAGATGGAAGTATGTTTATATAGTTTCGTAATGTAAACCTCATATTCTTGCTATATGTATCATATTTTCATGCATTGGCTGCTGATCACGCTTCTGTTTTGAATTTACTATTAGAATGTACCTTCTTTACTATAGTTAACCCATTAATTGTGGGTTGGTTTATAAATCTCATGTATAAAAACGTACTAGCAGTATTTAAAAGTTTTCCTTTTCCTCCCCATCATAAAGTTTTAATAAGAAAATGACCTGGCAACGCCAAATGAAAGATAATAATGTATTCTTCTATTTATTATTATCTTTCATTTGGTGGTTTTATATAATCGACTTATAAAATAAATGAGATTTTGAATTTGTCACTTTTGTAAATCATAAAATTCACACAATTGAAATCAATATTCAAATTGCCTATAATTTTATCTTTCAGATTTCAAGAAAATTCTTTAATATTGCTGGCTTCCCAAGTGTGATTGGAGCTCTTGATTGCACCTTTGAAACGCTGCTCCTTTTGCTTATACGCTGACAGATTCCGATGCCGGGAAAATTACTTTGCCCTTAATGTACAAACAATTGTGGAGCCATTTTAAGTTGAGATAGAATGAGAAAGAAATGCACACTGAAAAAGCAAAGTGATCAAAATTACTGCGTTTTGATATAAACAAATCATTCGAGGTCACGATGTCTCTTTCGACCAATGAGATTCAATCAGTAACCGCGAATCAAGAGAACTGCAGTTAACTAACCGGAGATGAAAAAATAGTGGTGAATGAAGTTTGAACCGGCGGTTAACCTTTTTCTTGACCTTCGGTTTTCAAACTCCAGGTTACTTTGTCCGGTACAGTTAGCAGTGAATACGGCTGTAAGTGGAGGTACTCAAACTGCGTGGAGCATCCGACTAACAACTTCAGACACAACTATTACCCCTCTTCCACTTAAATCTCAGAAGGAAGAAATTTTATCCACTTAATGCAAAAAGACAAAATTCAGACTCCTCGATCAATATCAAACAAAAAAGTAGTCCTTTTTTCCTCAGACAAATTATTTTTCATTAACCTTCGGTCGGGCGCAATACAAATGCTAAGACGTTCGGGCGTAACTCATCTATGAAACTGAAAGCTAAATGTGTGCTTGGGCTTAAGGAAAAGCCTATCAAACCGAACTATTCGGTGATACAAAGCTGCATTTGCGTTTTTAAATAACCTTTTTTGTACTTCCTTGCAATTTCAACAAACAAACTGTCCAGGAATTCAGGAGGGAGTTGACGTTTTTCCTCCCGTAAGGTTCCTTAACAATGGCAACTTTTGTTGATGAGAGCCTGAAATAATTCGACATTTTTGAAATAATATATCGGATATAACGACCAATAATATTAAATTACGGGCTGGGACACAAGTATACGAACTTCTGCTTGTATATAAAAAGAAATATGGGGAAAAAATATGGAAATAAAAAATATAAACGTAATCGGGGGCAACTCATCTACCAGATTAATGTGCCTCTCAAGAGCCACATTAGAGGTCTCACCACTTTTTCTGTAAAATTTGCACTCAGACACACAAAAAATATTGGTGCCTCATCTCACAGATTAGATACACCCGACGGAATGTTAAACTTGAATGAGATCTTTAAATGCCATCTAATTCAAAACAGCTGTTTCCCTTAGCTATTACTTTCTACAATACGTAGTTTTCTGAGCAGCACCCCTTCTCTCAATACACTCATTGAGGATTGAGGAAATAATGCTCAAAGAGCCGATAAAAATGTCATGCTATGAAAGCCTATTTTAAAGAGAGAATCGGTAGTGTTATTATGTACAATATTTTAGAATTAACAAATGAAATGGGTAGGAGGTGTAAGTATATCTTTCATTTATTTAAAATTTAAAAAACATCTCTGCGAAGGGGGACCGTCATGTGTATAATTTATTGTGTTATTTGTTGAAACTTCTTTTTAAACTCGTTTAACGTCCGTTCGAATTTGTCATTTGCCAGAAATAAACCTCATCCTTGGATATAATATTCTAAAGAACTCAGAAGTTTTAAATGACAGCTGAAGAAATGTCTTCTGCCCAAATGCATTGCAATAAGATAGAAAAGACAAATTTTTGGAAATTCACGGGATAGGAACAGCGTTCTGAGGCACTTTCTGTGTTTTAGTGGATACCTATTTTACGGTTATGAAAGGATATTATGCAACCAGAGATATTTCTGATTTTAGCCTGCAGTATCTCTGGTTGCAGTCGATACTGATTGTTTTACTCTTTTATTGACAGGTAATCATTCCCAATAATTATGCAATGATTGTTAATTAATGATTTTTTGCATTAAAAAACGCGACGTTTTATTGCCATATCTGCCGGGAAAAAACTATCTCAATGTTTGCTTCGACAATCTTTTGGTTAGAGCATATTTTCCTTACCTCTCCAATTGAAAATCAAGTCATCTCATCTTGGTAATGCAATAGGTTAGGAGAGTGAAGCCATAAATAGTGTGTTTAAAGCTATCTGACAGCTCTCTCGAAGAATATAAAATTCTATAACATCCTTTACACGACATTTGTAGCAGCAATTTTCGTAATTGAATAAAATCTTAAGCTGGTCATTCATCAGTACTCCATTCCATCTCATTTCTCCCAACAACTGGTTTGTATTCCACTCATTCCGGTCGAAACATTTAGGCAAGCCATTAACAGATGTTCCAAAGTGTGTTTTAAAACATCTTGTTTGAGAAGGTTCAAAAGCCGAAACTTGCTCCCACCCTTTCTCCTCCTCCCCCACATGGGGGATTTGCGCATTTACTTTCAACATGACTTAGCCTCTTCGCGGGGTCACAATCTAGGTAGTGGTTTTGTTTCCCTCTACTCTCGCATCGAGGTGTCGAAAGGCCATCCGACCATTCCAATTTGATTTGAAACTATTCGGAATTCCATCAGTCAATCCGTTTGCAACGATTCTCACGGGTTTCTCACATTGGCGAAAGGTTTTCCCTTCACGTGTTCCAAAAATTTTGGAATTGAACAGCGGTGAATGTCCCGCTTTATATCCAGCATGCGAACTTCCTGTAAGGAAAAGATAAGCTTTTAAGCAAGAAAAGTTTTATTCAATGCAGAAAGCGAAAATCACTACGAAATTACATACAAAACCATCCATGTTTCCTATAACTAAAAGATTAGGAGTTGAAATAAAAAAAAGTTCAAAAGTCGCAAACAAATTACTTATGGGAACAAATCATCTAGTCAGAAATAAATTGTAGAAAGGGAAAAAAATAGCAAAAGGGACAGCAGGTTGGTATATTATGCATATTTAGAAACAGTTGCATCGTTATTATATTTTTACAGAAGAATTGTTTTAAATTTTAAAAAAGTTAGAGTTATGCACATACGTCATATCTACCTATTGTAAAAATTCCATGCACTGTCATCTGAGATTGAA
This sequence comes from Araneus ventricosus, assembly GCA_013235015.1. Taxonomy (NCBI): domain Eukaryota; kingdom Metazoa; phylum Arthropoda; class Arachnida; order Araneae; family Araneidae; genus Araneus; species Araneus ventricosus. The sequence goes on from BGPR01004852.1 coordinate 36,449, forward strand.
CACAGCACACCAGTTGGAGATACTTGAAATTTAACGATTTTATCTCGAAAAGTAGTTCGTCAATGATTTTAAATAATAGAACACTTTAAAATCAGATATAACTTAAACGAGGAAATACAGAGTCATATATATAAGTTACGTTTATTTACTGTAAAATCTCCATGCACTGCCATCTGAGACGGAACCCAGCACACCAAGCGGCGGATCTCGGAAATTAACAATTTTATCTCGAAAACTATGATAGACAGAGAAAAAAGCCGAATGCGAAAGTCACCGATAATTAATTAATTCATCACTCAGTATAACCCTTTACATACACTCATAACTTAATTAAAAGCTTTGGTTTATTAATTAATTATTTATTAATCTTTACGGTAACCTGTCACCGTTATAACTACGTCACGGAAGAGACAATGAAAAAAATTCTAGACTTTAAGATGAAAGAAAAATTAGTTAACAAACTAATATTTTTTAAAGGAATTTGTAGAGAAGCAGGATATTATGAAAGAAAAAAAATAAAAATAATTTTCTAAAATTTCAACATTTCAGTAATCACAGTTATGTGTGCTGTAATTGTCTAGCATCTGCAGCGACATGTATTTGTTAATGAACAGAATATTCCATTACAAATCATGTAGCGTATAGATCTGAATTTGTGGATAATCCGGTATCCTAGAGCTTCATTTTAATTTTTGCATGCTTTTATTTGACTTGAATATTTTTCGTAACGTCAGAATTGTTAATCAATTTTTTATTCACTTCTTTGTGTTTTAGAGGTTTTATATTTTAAGCACTTGTGTGTAGTTGATGGCAGTAGACTTTTTTAACATTTTAACATTTTCGGAACTTAATCAAGAGTTATTTTACAAATTAATTTGAATTTTGATTTCATATGAGTTTTGGCACCTGGGAGTGAATTTTTAAAAAAAACTTATAAACCCATAATAATTGAAATAATGAATTATAAATTAAAGATTCATTAACATAAAAAGTACGTTTTTTTATTCATTACTAAAAGTGTTTTTTTAAGAACTGCCTTTATTAAATTTATTATTCTCTGTGTACTCAGAGACTTCAGTGTTTTCCAAAGTGATGAAGTCCTGCCCAATCTGCCTCGCATCCAAAAAATATTCTAGTTTTTATAGTTTCACCAATGTTATGAAATAAAAGTTATTTTAATTCCATATTTCTAATACCTTAGAAAGATAGCAAAAAAGAGCTGATCTTCATAGTTTTGATAAAATATATTTATTTAAGTTAGTTTTGATGTAGAAATATTTTTAAGACTCAGATCAATGCATGAAACTCAGGGAGAATATTGAAAGTAATGTAAACTTAAAGAGACACCAAAAATGTTTAAAATATAAACCTTTACCTAAAAAATACCTTTAAAGCTCATTTTTCATTCATTCTAATAGTTAAAAAGGGTGGAGAAAGAATGCCTTACTGCAACTTTTAAGTTAGCCGACACCGATAGCAGAACGTCATGTAAGAATTATGCTATCTCTAATGTTATTATGTTATCTCTAATTGTTATATGTTGAATCTGCTTTCAATTCGTTATCTCTAACTAATCTATCCTATTAAAATTCGAAGGTAAACAATCGTATGTATGTATGTATGTATGTATGTCCTTCTATCTTCTCACGAACCGCAGAGCGGAGAAGCGCGCGGAAAGTACCAAAAGATGGGGAATAATTCAAGGAATCCATTTCGGCCATTTAAATATCGAAATTTTAATTAGTGAAAAAGATATTAATTAAAAACTAATTTACAACAATACTTTTCATTGTTTCGGATACTTTATAACAATACTTTTCATTGTTACAGCGCAATTCAAAATTTATTTTATTGTTGAAGTCGTTTACTTTAAAGAACATTGTTACAACAACAATAAAAAAGTGACGCTGACAGAAATAAAAAAAAATGTATTGTTGCAATATGGAAACCTGAACAATGCAACAAGTCAATGTGGATAGAGTTTTGTGTGGTTTTTGGTAATTGATATAAAGAAACAGGGAAAATTAAATCGCTCATATAGGGTTTTTACTAAAACTAATGTTTTCTATGAGATTTCGCTTTTAGATTTCATGTGTATATAAACTGGAGGCGGGCATATGAAAAAATATGGATTCCGATCAACGCTGGGTTATCTTATTCCTTCCGTACTGAAGTTAGACAAAAAATAATTCCGGAATCATAATTTTACAAAATAAAGATTATTTTTGCGATTTTTTAAAAGTATATTTTGAAGTCTTTACGCGGACGGAATGATTGAACCGCTCTTTTCTCCTTATTTATTTAGGAGAGAATGTTCGGCATGTGTCAAATTACCTCACTTTTTCTCTCCGTCAAGGAATGACGCATTATTCGAGAAAGCCCGTGCAACGCCGGGTCACGTAGCTAGTTATAGAATTAAGATTGCAAGAAAAAAAAAGTAATAGATAACTCAAAAGACACCAATGAGAATTAATATTATATATATCGAAATGCACTGGTTGACAAATGCTAAGGACCATTAATAGGAATACAACGGTTCACAATCAGTTGCTGAGAATCTTCGGAACATTTTACATTTAAGATTCGGTCACGAGGACAATTAGGGGGCCACCAGAAAGGGATGAAGGCGAAAATGGAGTTTGGTCATACTGTTTCACAGGAAGCTTATAACTAGAAGTAACTTTCATCAATGGTTATGTTTGATGTGCATAATATTTACATGCATTTTCGTAAACACAGCACAAATATTCGGGAAGATATAAAGGTTTTGACAAAAAAAATCTCTAATTTTCCCGCAAGTGTTTTACTTATAACATGCAGAGTTTTCAACCAAATTGAACGAAACCTACAGAATATTTTACAATATGTAAAAGAAGCTTTGTAAATAAAATATAAATTTAAATTAAATGACTTGAATATTACAGGAAATATTCGTATTTTTAGTATTTTTATTTCTTCTATAACTTCAAAGCCAGATATATAGGGCAACTTATATAAAAATTCCAGTTCATTTGTACTCAGAAAGGTATCGGCATTACAACTTCGTGAATTTCGATACACTCTAAGAGAAGCTAAATGAGGAGGCTTCTTGCACAAACTGATATTTTTTAAACTTCAATCTTCGAACACTAATATTGAATTTTATGAAAGTTGAATATCCTGAATACTGCTGTATGTACTTATAAATTATATACATGATTTAAATTATAGTTCGACGATTACTATTCGAAGTTTCAAGTCTAACCCTTCAATTGCAGATAAATTCTTATATCTTTGGTTTAAACCACACCCGCAGTTAAAAGGTTAAAAAATACCAGTTTCTGCAAGAACCCTCAACATTTAGCTTTTCTCAGAGTGTATCGAAATATACCAAGTTGCAATGCCGATATCTATCTGAATACTAATGGTATTGAACTGGAATTTTTATATGAGTTGCCTTATATATCTGACTTTGAAGTTATGAAAGAAAAATTTCACTACGTTTCGCACATGCGCAGTAAAAATTATTTACTAAAAATACTCATATTTCCTGTAATATTCAAATTATTTCATTCAAATTTTAAAACAAAGTTTCTTTTACATATTGTCAAATACTCAATTGTCAAATTTCAATATTCACAATAATGTAGGTTTCGTAGAATTTTATTGAAAACTCTGCATGTTATAAACAAAAACATGCGGAAAAATTAGGAATTTTTTAAGAAAACCTTTATATCTTCCCGAATATTTATGCTGTGTCTACGAAAATGCATGTCAATACATTGCACGTCAAACATAACCATTCATGAAAGTTACGTCTCGTTACCAGCTTTCTGTGAAGCAGGATGGGTCAAACTCCATTTTCGCCTTCATTCCTTTCTAGTGGCCTTCCAATAGCCCTCGTGATCTAATCTTCACTGTAAAATATTCCGATGATTCTCAGCAACTTATTGCGAACATTGTATTTTTGCTAAGTCCAAAGTTTTCGAAATCTTAAAAATGGTCCTTATCATTTGTCAATCAGTGTATATAAATAAATAAAAAAATAATAAACATATTCGAATCCATGTCATTGTTACTAAGTGTCTTTAAATGATTTTGCATACTTTTGTGCATACTTTCAGCTTGGAAATATCCTTTGATAATTGCAACAAGAAATCAACAAGAAATGCATTTTATCCAGTTATGATTAATGATAAAATGGCATCTGATTTATTTGGAGCATTAGAAATAACGCTACCCTTTCCTTTCTATTAAAGTCGGTTTTGGCCGTTAACAGTTGCAGGATTCAAAATGATCCCCCTTCCCAGAAAGCATAGGCTCCGTCATAATTTAGTTTTCTCAACTGTCTGTTCCCCCAGGGGTTGAGGAAGAATGTTAACAGAGACTACAGAGAGATTAAGTCCTAATGCGATGCCTAGAAAGATTTAGAGGCGATGTTATCAGCAAAGATATTTCGTAGAGTAATTACGGATTGGCCAATTAAATGAAGGGATAATAGAAATATTTATGTTATTCACATGTTTTAAAGACTATACTGAAGGCTGGATAATCATCAGAAAGTGACTTCAGACTTCGACGTGCAATTTGTCGTCCGTTGTTTAGAGAAAACTTCCTTTCGAACCCGTTTATTGACTAGTTGAATTTGTCGTTAGTCGGGACTCGATCGACTTCTCCTTCCGGTACTTTAACTGTCTGGTAGATTAAAGGAAGAAGCTTTAGTTTTAAATGAGCAGGCCCGCGCCCTCAATACGTGCTAGTTGTACGGCGAAGTGTTAACCAAGAGCCATTAGGTTGGTTAGGTCAAGTTTTAACCATAAGCCATTTTCCCCTAATATCGACATTGCATAAAGGCGCTCATTAGACATTTGCACGACGGCGCCGATTAGGCTTGGCGGGGGCTTGCAAATGAGTAACTTAGAGAACGACGGGCTCGGGAGGAATAATTTATAAGTTGGCTATGAAGAACAACGTAACAGATGTATGTTACGTTTTGAAATCATTCCTATGCTACGAGGAATACCCGATATAACTATAATAGGTAATTATACTAAAAGAAACGGTTGGTTTCAAGACCAGACGCTTTTGTTCAAATAAATCATCCTTAGAAAGTTTTATTTTGCATCGATACGCAGTGAGTTTCTTTTTAATGGTCATTGTGTGTGCTTCGAAAAACCGTTAAATTGCACACGCCGAATTGAACGATATTCGCACGAATAACTTGCAGACAATTTCTGATTGATGATTATGTGGTGGTGTGGGAATGCATAATAGAGAACCCCTCCCTACGTTGCCAACCGGGTATTACTGGAAGACCGCCACACATGCAACGACCCCTTCAATATAGGGGTAAGACCCGTCATTGAAGTTGGGCCCTGCGAGCCATACCACCATTTATGTATCCTACAGGGAAGCGAGACTCTGCTTACTTATACGACTGTTTCTCATCCACATATTTGAGGTGCCCTCTTACGTGGGAATCGTGTGGGGATACAGGAAAATGGCACGTGGCTGTATAATTTAATAAATTGTAGGCATATTCTAAAAAGTTTAAAAGTCCAAAAATAATTTTAATGGCTGTAATTATTTCTATCTTGTGCTTTAATACTACCCTAAAATATTATTACTTCAATTCATGTAACTCAAACTGAGTTGATGTTCAAAAAAATGTTTGTCGATAGTTTATTGACTTAAAACTGATCAAATGAGCATGCAAAAATATCTCACACTTATCACGATTTAAATGTTAATCAGTTTGAAACAGTTTTGGCATTACTACCGAAATTCATTAAAATTTCTGCTAAAACAATTAATGCGGAATATCATAAATTCTTAAACATCTCTACTGGCTTTCATTATAAGCTTATTTCTTTAGAAGAGATGTGGTTTAAATTCTCTTCTCTTAAATAATCTGAAGCATTATTACCTTTAAAACATTATAAATAAATAACCAGAAGCTTCGAAACGTTCAATCCTAGATCTTAATAAATGTAATATATATTATCGATATTCATTTTATTTCTTAAGAAAAACAAATTATATCCAAACATTTTATATCACATTCCAGATTACTTTCCAGGCAGCGATATTGATCAGTGGAATCCCTGTTAGATACATTATCATAGATGTCCCAAACTGGAAAACTATGAAATCATTCCCTCAAAAAAATCAATATCTTTTAAAATACATCTTGAAATCAACTTTCTCATTTTTGGCTCATAGAAAAGAGAAACTATCAGAGATTGCAAAGTAATCGCTGACTGATTTGATGTTTGATGCAGAGTTTTCAATATTCAATTGAAAATAGCTGCATTAAAATCTCAATATTCGAGAATTTAATGCATTTAATTCAATTAAATGGAACTTAACACTTCCATTTAATGGAAATGGAAAAAGATTTCAGTGAAATAGAACTTTTAAACAGCGTTTCCTTCCTAACCATTTCCTCTGAGATCCAAATTTGGAACACAATGTACCATTTCTAAAATCTCATCCTAGCTACTACAGATTTTACAGCTCACTAACCCGTTAGCAAGATAGCACAATATTGTTTCAATCATTTATGAGATTGAAGTTAAACTTAGACTTATCTACAATCACGGTTGTTTGAATCTGATCTTATCTGGATATCTCAATCAAATTTGGCGTCTGGGAATCGCATGTGGGTAACATTGGGGATAAGTTTATAAGAATATTGAAATCAGAAATCCGGGAGAGAAAGAAAGGAGAACGTTATTTTTTTACAAATTTTTGAGAAATCTATTACATGACTTATTTTTATCAGAAGCATTTGCGTTTATAAGGATATATATAAACGCAATTATATATTTTATTTATTAATATTTTAATGTTTTCTTAAAAACCCAGGTAGCACAACATACTATATTATACAGAAGTATTGGGTATTGAACAATATTATACGGTATTGCAAATATTGTACTACGCTGTACAATACCTATGTGCTACTGGGGAAAGAGTTCTGTCAAATATATGGAATATATCTTCATTTCGTTTTCTTTATGCGTTGCTGGAAATAAGTATATACTACTTTTTACACTGTGGAACCACACATACTTGTTTCCATCCCTTCAAATGCATACAAATCGAAGCAAATGGTCTCGTCGTGAAGCAACCTGGTCCATTTCTCGAGGCCCAGGCGTCATTTTGCTTTTACCTGAGTACCTGCGAAACCAGTACTCACTGGAATGTTACTTGTTGGTCGGATTGTCGCCAACAGCACAACCCCCAATAACCAAAGGTCCATCTCAACTCATCCCTAACCTTAATATTATCGACCCAATAGACAAAGCTTCAATTTTACATTCCGCAGTCTTAACAACATTTCTTAAAATTTCCAAAATTCAATCAATAACATTTGTGGGCTTAATACAACAAAAGTATAAGGTCTAGTCTTAGAAAGTCAAATATTAGGCATTAATTTAAATCTCTTGATTAAAATGCTTTGTTACATTTGCAAGTTGCTATTTCTTTCTTTAAAACCCTCTGAGCGTTTCACACGTATTTTTCTGTTTCTCATATTAACTTCAAAAAGCAGATCATTCATGTTTATGTGTATAATTTCTTAAACTACCATGGATAAAATATTCTTAACATTTTAGAGACTTGATTGAACGCAAAAAAGATCCAATTATTCAATTAAAAAGCAACGTTTTAAGACATTAAAGCTAGAACATCAAAATAGCTAACCACTCAGAGGGTTAATTTTCTTTACTCTAGCTCGTGCAGAAAGCATTTTCTATCCTATAATACTATGTGCTTTGAATCGCCTTCGTGCCCCTACCCCTAACGCACGTTTGTCTCACTAGTGCTCAATCACCCTGTATATGTTTTTACTGAGTGCGGGGATGCGAGCTACCATTCCCGATGGATATAAAAAAGGGTTAGGTAAAAAATCGTGCAGGTAGAACACAGAGTGTGTTTGGAGTTGCCGAGGAGACTGGTTTAGAAAAGAGGAGAATAGAAAGTATGCAAGTGGTCTTCCTGGTGAACATATCGTCGATACAATAGCTAACTATCGAATGTGCTATAGAATTAGTTACAACTTTCGATGGCTTGCATTGGTATCGTCGATGTCTTTGTTTCTTAGAGTTGTGGGGATAGAGTTATGGTGATTAAAGAACTGACGATTGTTTATTATACAACTGCTTAATTTTTTGAGGTTTCTCAACATATACCTTGCAAACAACATAACTGCCAAACATAACTATATTACTTTTCAGCAATAAAAAATAATTCATGCGGATATTTTCCGTTTTTTTCACAATTGGCTTTTATTTGCTTTCAAGTTCATGCTGAAGAATCTTCTATAGCCGCGCTTAATAACCATCAATATGAATAATAATCATCCTCTTTAACTTTGCTGGGTGGAAAACACCATCAAAGCATTTTTAATTTTTTTTTTATTGATATATGCTTTTTAACCTCCCAGCGTGCGCGCCTCAGCAAATTTTACGACAAACAGGAGTTTTCATACCCTGTTCTCAGATTTGGAGTCAATACTGTCTGAAGGTCGATGCTATCCCATCATGCCATCCCTCTCTTCAGTATTAAACAGGTTTGTCCGAGTTTCCAAGTGATTTCATACTGTTTTATGCTTCTGTTATAAAGTTTACCCCTCACTCGCTCTTGTAATCGGATAATTTTTTTGATGTGCTAACGTTTCGTTTTGGTAATAATAAACTTAACGCTCAATCTTATAAAAAAACAACTTACTACTCGAAACCCAAAAAATCTGATCAACGCCATATGACATTACCATTATTTAAAGTTTAAATTATACATCACAGCCTGAAAAAGCAAGTCAGCAGCAACCAGCATTAAGAAGAAAACTTGTATTTTGTGTTTGAAAAAAGAAAATGAAAATCATAATCTAGGAAATACAGTAGGTACAATATATGTATATACTTCCAAGTGTCACTCTCTAACAAAAGTTCAATGGTATGAATGCAAGGACAGTGATTAGAAATTAGTCTTTGTTGTAAAATCTTTAGATTGTATTATAGTTTTTTGATTATATACTGCTTAATACATTTTTTACAAAAAAATCTTATTATACCTCATCACTTTCGCTGATTTCAGTATAATTTCAGATTTTGCATATAATATTAAAATTAATTTTCATTTCTGATGAATAGATTTCTTTTTCTGATGTGTCTTTTTTTACTATTATGAAATAACTTACAATTGTCATAGTAAAAAAGAAGTATTTGTCGTAAAAAGTACGAAACGCGCCTACTCGTGTAAAATATTTTAGCACCCCCGCTGAAAGGTTAATATGGATTTAATTGATTACATGTACAAAGGAACATGTTTAAATTGATTTGTTTCTTTTTATTTACATTACGTAAATATCATTTACCTACGTGCTTAGTTAATATTTTTATATTTTTAAAAGTGAGGACTTCCCTTGATTTTAAACAATTAAAAAATATTTGACACAATTATTTTGCTTTCAACCAAATGCACAGTGCAGCATAGCTTAGACTGTTTCATGCACCAAAATAAACCCCAAATCAACAAACCAACCGAAATAACCATACTATAATAAAATTTTGAAACTTGAAGTCAGAAAATTGATAATAATAGGCTTTAATTTGAATTAATTCTTTCATTGTGCTCATGAAAGCAGAAAGATAAGTCACGAAAATGAAAATCCAGATTTCCTGTACTTATTCTTACCCAAAATATTTTATATTTGTAAGCTATAAGCATGATGTTGTAATAAAAAAACAGTTAATACAATGTTCATAAAAATTAGGAGATATTCGCAACTGAATATGAAGCCATAAGAAGATAAGAATTTGATTTTTTTCATTACTAAGTATGAACATCAGGAGTATATTTTCGTTTGCTTTCTCGACTTTTTTATTTAATGACCTAATAAAACTTCTTTGTTTAATCGCTTCGTATTTATTTTGAAATATCCCTTAATTTTTGTGCTCAGTGTATATTTTTGATTGGAATAAATAAGGAATGAAGATGTATAATTTTATTTTTGAGAAAATTTCCTGTCCCTTTCTATTTCAAGAAATGGCGGAATTCCTAGAACTATCCTAGCAACGAATAAGACATTAAGGACTTCAACCAAATCCGATTAGGAATGAAATTTTTTTTCAAAATCCACAGCATTTTTTGTAATTAACAGCGACTCCCATCCTGTTTTCTGAGAATCTTGCACCAGAGTAACTAAAGGCTTTATGCCTCATTCAATTTGTTACAGCGTCTTACTGTTTTGTAGAATTTTATTTGCCTTCAAACTTTTTTATTCTTTATTAAATTTGGATGATGCTTATTTTGAAACATCTCAAAAATATTTCTATAAATTAATACTTGAGTTGACGTTGAGAAAAATAAGAATACCTGTACGTTCCCAACAGCTTTTGTCTTAGAAGCTTCGGAGAGAATAAGTTAATGCTTAAGATTCCTTTATAAGGTTGAGACAGAAATAAAGGCAAATCAGGCAACTGAAATGGGATGAAGTGAATATTAACCAATGGATTTCTATAACAGTAGGAAGTTGTCAGAAAAGCGAATCATATATTCCTAGTTTTTCTTTAGTTTTTGTCTTGATCTTCGTGATGCTGGCTTCCGCAACAATTTGAAAATTATTCATCACAGACAGCCATTAGTAAGTTGACGAAAAAAATAAGAAAGTCCAATGAAAGGTAGGAGCTTTTTTCCCTAGCGCTGATGGAATGGAATGTGTAATTGTAAAAAAGCATTGGATTAATCCGGAGAAAATGTAATTTCACTATCTCTTATGTATGGTAAAGAAGTAAGTTGGCTATTATTGAAGAGAAAAGAAAGGAAAATGATGATGTGTAATCTGTGTGGAAGTAAGACGTGGAGAGAAACTATTAATCAGTGATAGTGAAAGAAACAGAATGAAGAACTTGATTCTCATTTCTTCCACTAATCAGAAACCTATTCACGTAGTTGATTAACTTCAAGAGGAATTCCAGTTTTCTCTATTCCTGTTGAGGAGAAAAGTTTGCAGACATTTCCTACGATGAATATCATTTAGAAGAAACCTGAAAAAAAGACGCTGTATTTGAAGAATGTTAGGAGAATTTAGGGAAAGGAATTGATTTATTAAAGAGGCTAATAATTGAATCGTATAATTTACTTCAATTAAAGAGTTTTGGAGAGTTTTGATTATCTTTTACACCAAATAAAGGAAAAAAGTAAAATACTGGTGCACATAAATTTCCTAAAACTGGTAATTTCTTTTAAAAAGGGTGAATGTGCAATATAATCTATATTATTAGATTGATTTGTAATATTAGAAGTATTAGGTCTATTCAAACTTCTCACACATTCGTTACAATGAATTAATACTTTAAACTTATCAAGAGAATGGTTATCCCAACGTTTACAAGCGTGTTTACAATTGGATTGACCTGCAAATGTTTCCTGCGAACAATATGGGTGACGGCCTATTGGTAAGGTCTCAGCTTCGGGACTGGAGTGTTCTTGGTTCGAAACCGATTTAGATAAAGATCCGTCGTACTTGGTTAATGTGGTGCTATTTAATATGGTGAGGAAGCAAGGATAGGTCCTCGCAAACTCAGGCGCCTTCCTAATCAGTTGACCTGGGTTCAAAATTAGGAGATCCGTCCCAAAATAGCGCTCGTGCTGCTTTAAACGGAGCATTACTATAGATAACGAAACTCTATGAATAATATCCCTTTTGTATCGAGAAATATATAGATAATCAAATAAAATAAAGCAAAAGTGATTAACAATAAAATAAACTTTTAAAAAGTTACAAATTAATACAATTAAACAATGTTTCAGTAGCGCGCAATATGCCGCTTCAAGCAAAAAACAAAGGAAGACAAAAAAAAATATTCAAAGGAAGTAAAAAGACAAAGAAAATAAATCCGATAAAATTGAAGCAAACAAACAAAGAATCCATTCAGCCAACTTCTTCCGGGGCTATAAGGCTTTTAATTCGAAATGGATTACAAAAAACTTGGTATATTTTTCTGTAAGAAGTTCGACTTTCTTCAAAAACAGCTTCTTATAGCCCGAAACCCAAGAGAATTTGAGATCAAATAGGAATTCACAAAGGAATTTTCTAAACAACAAACAAACACTATATCGTCAATAAGATTAAGTAAAAAACAATTCAAAGAAAATTACCAGCCATCGTGCACTTTTATGCCATTATAATAACAAATCATAAATAAAAGGAACAAACGAAGACTCACCCTAGCAGTGTTGGAAAACAAAATGCCGCTATTTAAGCAAGAAGAAAAGATAATTTTCTCGCCCATGATCCGTAAGTATTGAAAACTATCAAAGACCCTGGCGCAATCTATTGAGCGTAAAGAAAAACAAAAATTAGAGAAAACTCAAAATTCAGAGAATAAATCCAAATCAAATTCAAAAATAGCTCTTAAAATCAATCAATGCCACAATAATAAAGGAAAAAGTAAATAAAATTATTTGAAAAAAATTAGCAGCAACCCAATAATTTTTTCCAGAATCCAGAATTAATATTTAAATTCCAGACAGTTTTCAAAAATAAGCCTTTCAATTCAGTGAATATTAAAAGGAAAATTGTTGCCAAAGAGATTTTTTAGAAAATTATTGGTAGCCACCAAAAAATCATTCCTATTATCGCAATCTTTGTTTTAATTTTGTAAGATTGATTAAAAATTATTTTCTGAAGACTCTAGACTCAAGATTTGACTGATAATGAGATTTTTACAAATTAAATTAAATTCAGCTTTCTTGTTATATACACTAAGTAAAGTTTCTCAGGCACAGAAATTTCATTTTTAATATCTAAAAAGTACCTTTACATGGATTTAAGTTCGTTTTATTAAGTTTAAATTCTTTTGGATAACAATTAATAATCAAATCTAAGTCATCAGTGTTTAAAATAAGCAGATCGTCAATAAATCTAAAACCGAAAATTAAATTATTCTTAATAATTTTATCTTCGAAAAAGTGTAAGAAGACATTGGCTAGTGTACTGGAGAATGAAACACCTATTGGAATCCCTGTAACCTGTCTATAGAAGTTTATACCATTACAAAGATAGTTTTCTTTTATGTTAAAATTGCAAAGTTCAAACCATTCAGTTTTTTCTATTAAAGAATCGTCATTCATCATCAAGATTTTTTTGTATCGAGAAAAAGGTTTCTCCATGCTTTCAGGCGACCTGACCTTAGGAAAGCATGCTATAAAATTTTAATACAGTGATTGTGCTTTCCTGACTTGTTGCCTTAGAATCTGAAGATATTACGGAAATTAACGGAATTCATGATTACGTAATGCATGCAATGACTCATGATTCGGTCCGACGATTTAATTTTAGAATTCAGTGCGCATCTTTTAGGAGAGAAAAGAAATGTTACGTGTCGGAAGAGAGAATGATGAGTGAAGTCAAATGTTTAATGAAATACGCAGTAACATTGGACTTCGATTGAGGCCACACTCGCGGTAGTCCAGAACTATTTGATGTCCTTCGAAATTATTCACATTTATAAATATTAGGGATAATATGTCAAAAACTTGCAGTTGTAATATATGATTTAACCCACCTCATTAAGCACGCTTATTAATAATACGATTATTTAATAATAAAAAATTTAACCTGAAATAAAAATATCAAATGTCATTACATATTTTTATTTTAAATAATCTTTTTAATCAGTTCTTTATCGTCTTTTAAATTTTTCTACTAATTTATTTGTTATTCTACGTTCAATGAAAAAGAATACTTTTATATAATACCTCATAATAATGCTTTACAAATACTCCCTTCATTCAATATTCTGAAGGAAGGGATGTAAATATGACCAATCTTTAATCCTGCGAGTCAACGAAACAGAAAGATTTCGCTAAAAGGTTTATAGTTTTGAAAAAAATTTTAAGTTCTGATTTATTACATATACGTATATTTATATGTAACAATGTAAACATGAATAAAAAAAGACATATATAAAAAACGAATCCAATAAAGAAGGCAATTTGAAAAAATGGAAACAAACATCATGGCAAACTGCTCGTCAGGGGATGGTGTGTTCAACAATATTATATAGAACCATTTTTCGAAACGACATAGGAATAAACGTTAAAATAAACCGTTAATCCCCAAAAAGCACCTACCGTAAACATGATAAAAAAAACTGAATAAGACAAAGAGATATGCACATAAAAATTCGATCTCAACATATCGTTCGCTTAAAACCTGGAGTAACGTAAAAATATGAACACAAAAATATACACAAAATAGGGAAACAGAAAATTGACATACTCAAGGAGCCCGCACCAAAAAACAAGCACAACTCTCTCTAGAGTAGTTACAAATAGAAAGGTCGGAAAGTATATATATATATATATATATATATAGATATATATAGATATATATATAGATATATATATATAGATATATAGATATATATATAGATATATATAGATATATATAGATATATATATAGATATATATATAGATATATAAAATGTATTCGCTGTTGTAGTCGTTAAATAAAAACAGGCCGAATTATTAACTAATTTCTTTTTATTATCGGAGAGTGACGGAATGTACGTACATCTTAGTATAAGGTTTCAAGCCAAAAGAGAATAGATAACCCCTGCTTTTTCTCAGGTAGGGATTTAACAGATAGACACGTGATCAAAGTGAAGGAAGTAATAGCTATTTTTAGTATATTACGTAAGTGTTTTAGGGAAAATGCATGACGGCAATAAGTCGCTGATTTCGTGAGTTGTGTGCGCGTGGAAACGATTAAAATATTCTTTTAGCAATAAATATGCCGAAACGCGAGATTTAATATACCTCCAGCGCGGGAAATAGAACGAAACTGGAGTTTAAGAGGAGTGATTTCGGAATACATTAAGACTTTAAAATATATAATATTAGAATTTGAAATAAAATTATGTGAGATTATTACACACACATATATATAGTAAATAAAAACATGAAACATTAATTTAGTAATTTACACACATATGCACTATATTTGCAATATACATAATTATTAGGATTAAATTGGAAACTCAGTGTTGTCATTGATACAGCCGAAAGAGGGTTAAAATTTATGCAAGCTTTTAATCGACTCTTAACTGAGGATGAATAGCAAAAGCAATTTCCTGTGCAAGACAACAGAAAGTAGTACCCGGACTGCACATGAAGGTTATTCTTAAACGCGAAAATTTATTTCGATATATCATTCGATATTATTTCGAATTTATTCGATATGTATTATTAAAACTATAAATTTTATAGCAAAATTTCATTATATGAATAACAAATATACGATTTTAAACGCTTTATTTTTAGCAATTTTTTCTCCATTATCTTTATTTAACCCTTTGCAGGTAGGTGACTTTTTTTAGTGCACTCAGATCACATTAGCGCACTCTGTGCGCCATCCCGTTTTCTCCAACTCTACGCTTATTTAATTATGCACAACTTTGTTTTTTATGGTATAATGTGATTAAAGGTTGAATGTATGGAAGATGCAAACGTTTGTCTTCGAGACTCGAGTGAGGTTGGTTTATGTAAAGCGTTTCATGCAGTTTCAAGCAAAATCAGACCAAATTGACTGATTCATTGTCAGTGGAAGTGTCGGAACAAGTAGGAGGAATGATAATACAAGATTAGAGGGGTGGAGACCTATTCATATTCGACAGTTTTTATTTAGCTTATGGTACGTACCACTGGCGCACTCTATACACCGTACCTCTCCGCAATGGGCTATTCAAGCTCGATGCGGCACTGGTTAACCTTTATATATTAAAGAAATATTTGGTAATAGGGGAATCCGCATCCTGCTCGCTTTCGCTCGCCAACCCCCGAAAATGCTTACGCAGTTCCATTCGGATCGCTTTGCGATACGAGCTCGCTCATCGAATACTAAATTAATTTAGTCTAGGTATGATTAATAGTATTACAGAAGGAAATATTACTCTGACTTAATAATGTACCAACGATGTGCAACACAAACAGCATGGAAAACCTTTGATTTGCATGCACTTCAAGGGGGAATCACTTGGGGGGGTATATTAATTTCATGTTGCAAACGTGTGCAGTTTTATCGTTCACCATAAGCAGAATGAAGTAAATACACTTACAGTAAAAATATATCTTTGATAAAATAGTCTGTACAAACACGGTGCAAAAAAAATCTAATCTAGATATTTACACGTTGCAAACAGTATGCAACCTTAATCATTCAACATCGTGAAAGAGAACCCCCTCTGAAGTAAAATTGGTTCTGTTGTTCTATTTTTAATTACATTTACGTATTGCAAAAAGTATCCAACATGATCATTCACCATAAGCAGCATGAAGTAAATTCATTTACAGTGAAAATATATCTTGGATTTTCCGAGAGAAGTGTGAAAGAGAACTTTTTCTGCTGAGAATTTCTCTGGTCCTTATATGTAATTTTTATATTTGCATATAGCAAATAGTGGACATCATTAATATCATAAAAATGTACTATCTCGAAAATTCCCAAAACTTCCCTATAGACACAATTGTAAATTTCAGAGTTTGACCACACGACAGAATTTGGCATACTTGTTGCTGGAGTTATTTCATTTCGCCAATAAAAGTGGTTGACAAAAATTGCATATATCCGACATCATACCGCAATCGCACTCGGAAACGTTCGGGAATTCACCCTATTAGCCATTTGTTGCTCGCTGCGTGCTCTGGTTCGCCTAAGTCTGTCGTTGGTATTTCTGAGCGACCTTCGCTCAAATCTTTCATCCAGGAATTCCCTTGCACACTGCTTTCTTCTACGCAAATTGTATTCAACAGTTCGTAAAAAACTCATTTTAAATCAATAAATTTAAAAAAAGTAAAGAATTTTCCTCGCGTAGGTGATTAGCTCAACCGTTTAGCGGAATGCTCGGCGTCAGGGTTGAAATTGGTAAACAAACTGATCGTTGCCAACGGGGAGAAAGAAATAAAGGTCCTTTTTGCTCCACGCATAAGCTTTTTTTAATATAGATACTTAGCATTATGATGAAAGAAAAAAAATTGGGGGCCGGTGCGCTTAAAAAATGTTAAGTAAATTTTTCTCTATTATAATAGGGGCCACCCTAATATCGCAGTTAAAAGCTGCGATGTCCTTAACCATCCAGCGAGCGCGCCTGCGCAAATTTTACGACAAACGGGGATTTTTCATGCCCTGCTCTCACATTCGGAGCCAAAACTGTCTGAAGGTCATTCCTATTCCTTCATGCGACCCTTCTCTTCAAGACTAAATGGGTTTATCTGAGTGTCAAGGGGATTTCATACTGTTTTATACTTTCGTTGTAAAAATTACGAAGCAAGCCCGCTCGTGTAATTCGATTTTTTTTTCAAGTCTTAACGTTTAAGTTTGATAAATTATATATCTAGTGCGCATTAAAGCGATTCAATATTTCATTTTGCATTGTCAAAAGTATTTAATATGTAATATGCCCGCCAATAATCCACCAAGCTGAAGAATTTTCTTGAGAACCTCGAGCCCAAAAAATCTGATCATCGCCATCTGACCATACCATGTCTTTAAATCTAAATTATACATCAGAATCTCAAAAGACAAGTGAACAACAACCAGCATTGAGAAAAAGATCTTGTGGTTTGTGTTTGCAAGGAATAAAACGATATTTAAAATTGATGAAATACGGTAGGTGCAATATACAGTACTATAGTCTTATTACTATAACGGTAAGAATTAAGAAACTTATTGTGTCGTAAAAGTACACTCGTGTGAAAAATTATAGCGCGCCCGCTGGAAGTTTAATATAAAAATATGATTATAATAAAATAGTTATTTTTTGCAAAATTTCATGGAAACAAAATTAAATTATTGATGAAAAGTTTTGCAGTTCTATTTCTGATTTTCTGAAAGCACTTTTAAAAAATAAAGTAGAAAGTTTTACTTTTGATAAACATTGAAAAAACTTTTCCAAAAATCATTTTTTGTGAAAATTCCTTTTTATTTTACACCCTTCTGAAGATTGGTAGTATTTTGCAATTTAATAAAGAAAATAAGATTTTATGACAATCATTCTCTATGTTCATCCTTTGTATCATTAAATCTCTGAGCAGGCATTAAAGCGTGAAATGTAATTTTATGCTCGAACGATGCTTATTCGTTATGACCAGGAAATTGTTTTTTCTTTGCACAGAAACGTTTTTTCGAGAAATTAAGTGTTGCTATATGTATTTGCTATTTTCAGTAAATGATTAGCTGCTTTTAAATATTAAAGTTGCAACTTAAAATCACTTTCAATTCTTTAATGCATAACCTTAACTTTTCTATAGTTATGTTTTCAAATTATGCATTTATTTACATTTATTTATTTACTTTAAAATGTTTAAACCTCTTATATTTGTTTGAAAAGAAGGGAAGGGAAAAAGACATTCCATTCATAGTTTCATTGCGTAAACTGTTTATTTAAATTTAAAACGAAGCCTTTACAGATTGAACTTAATTTTTAAATTACCAAGGAAAGTGAGACTTAAACGTTGTCTGTAATAGAATCAATACCATTCAAAAACGTTCTCATTAGTTAAGTTCTACACTATATTCTAGAGCATATTTAGCTGAAGAATAAAATATTATTTCTAACTATTCGATAGCAACTTCAATCTTATAGTTAAAGGAAATCTCTTCTTATAGTTACCAAGGAAAATTAACCTTTCCACCTTAGAAAATAGTCACCCCAAGAGCCAATCACGCTTCGGCAACTACAATTTTCTGCAGAAAGGGTTATTTTAAGAGGACAGAAAATAAATAGTGATCGGGATTTCTTACCCTGAAACATGGACTGCTTTGAAGAACCAGCATTAAATTATTGTTTCGACATATCTACCTTCCACAGTATATAATCTCTTCAGTGGCAAATACAACGATGAATAATATATAAACCACAAAATATATCGTGACTGATTATCTCACCTAATGGTATATAGCTGATCTGTAAATATTTCATTGTGCCCTAAAAAAAATCTCTAAGCATTACGTGAGGTTAAGAGAGATTCCTTTTATCAGGAATTATAAGGAAAATAAAGTTTCACCCCCTTCGTCATTTCCTCTTTAATTTCATTAGCTTTGAGGGTATAAGTATAAAAAAAGGGTGGAACAGAATTCAACTGACCAGGTCTTTCCCACTAAATGTAGCAAGCTTATGTTAAAAACAAGTCGATTTTACGGGTTGAAAACATTTTTTCAGCCCGTAACTTGTATTTAATTTCAGTTATCGCAAAACATTCAACTTGCTCGTTATGATGATACAATGACTCGTCTAATTAGAATTATCTCAGATCAAATGGGAGTTATGATACAAATGAAAATTTTAAGCTCCCACCGCTTACACCACTTTGCAGCTGGATAACCAATCTGCGAACCAGACCAGGTATTTTCCCTTCCTACAACATATCACTTGACTGTTCAAATCTTCTCAAAATTTTTATGGTTATCGTGTTCAGAAAATAACATGGGCAAATCATCAAGTGGCGGCATGAGAACCACTGCAATAGGAAGTATTAATATTAGGAATCTAATATATATACAGTAATATGTTCTGAAATGTCCAAGGATCTCACATTCTACCCACAATACAGTTACTCATTTAATTGTAAACGTAGTCTGAAAGGAAACTGGATAAGTAAAAATGCAGCGGAAAACAATAAGCCTTGCAAGAAGCAGCAATATTCATTTAAAATGATACTATCTTCCTCGTTTTTTACGATCTTTAATAAGATTGGCAAAACAATTTACTAGCTAAAGTAGAAATATACAGTGCAGCCATTCCTTACTTTATTCCCCGTTACGTTTACCTCGTTTTCGTGGACGGTTTTATTGGCGTGATGCTTTACTCTTTTGTTGGAGTAGGCTCCGACAGCTATTTCCCAGCTTTGAGTGAATTTCTATTAAATAAACATCATCGGCAGCTGTTATTTTGGCAGATGTAGAGAAGTAAAAAAAATCATATCACGAGCCCATAAGGATACAAAAGTAACACTCCGTTGAATTAAGTTGCCAACAGAAGCAAAAGAAAGCTGACGATGTCATTTCTCACGCAAGTGAAGAAAGGAATGTTAAAATATTGTTATGCGTTTTCAGAGTGTGCTGTTTGTCGGCAGAAGATAGAATAAAAAGAAAGTTGGAGTTTAAAAGAATTGCTACAATTTTGCTGTACTTGTCTTTTATCATTCAATAATATTTTTTTGCAAATTTTGTTCAATATAATTGAATAGGATAAAAGTAAAATTGAAGAGGATACTTTCAGTTTTAAGAATAAAAATGCTATAGTCGAAATAACAAATGCTTCTACAGCAAAGACTTTAAAAATAAATTTAGAAAGATAACCAATTATTAGATCCAAAAAAATATATATAATCTTTCACTAAAAAAAAAATGCCATCTTCAAACATATGCTCAAAATTATTGCAGAATACATTTGATAAATTTCATTAATAAAAATATTTTTTTCAATATAAACTAATGTATTTAAATCGGACATTTCATTTTAATTCTTTCAGTTAACTGACAAAACTAATCGCACTGACAAGATTAACAACAAAATTGGAGTTTAGATTAGGGTTAAGTCAAAAGATACAGTTTTATTGCAGTCTCTTATTTCTAAAAGATTAATGCCTACTAACAACAAAAACCAATATAAATCTCTGTGTCTGTCTACCTTTTAGTGCTCTGCAGAACAGACCGTTGTACCTAGTACTGCCAGATTTCGCACAAACATAGAAGGAAACATTTGGAACAGAAGATGTGCAACTTAGAGTAATTTTGATAAAATTATAACTTATTAAAAAATAAGTGGAATTTTGCTGTTTTTCCAAGATAAGTTTCTAGGATATTATTGCATAAATTAATATTTGCACCATCTTAATTTTTAAAAAAAAGAAATCATTGATATTAATTTAATTATCGTGCATGTTCTACTCTAGTTTTAAGTTTTTTGGGCAATTTGTAGCAACACTTTTCATTGTTGCCCTTTCAAACAGTTTAAATTGTTTCTACAAATATGTAAACGGGTATATGTCAGTAAAATATATCGAACAATATTGTACAATATCATAATATTATATAATATCGAATAATATTGTACAATATCATAATATTATATAATATCGAATAATATTGTACAATATCATAATATTATATAATATCGAATAATATTGTACAATATCGTGCAACATGTTGTGCTACCTGTGGGAAAACAGGTAGATCGTATGGTATTGCACATTTTAAGTTAAAAGATTGTTCTTAACTTATCTTCAGCTCGAAAATCCATTTCATTTCTTATTTTTTCAAAAAAATGTTAAAATACCTTAAACGTAATACAATGCATTTAAAGTATGTTTGAAAGAACAGATTTGAGAATAAATGCAACTGAAAGATATAACAATTCTGTCTAATCCTTTGAGATTATCTTTGGATTGTAGTAGGTTAAAAATGTTAGTTCCAAATGGCGTGATGGAAAAATTTTGTGTAATTGCGAAAATCTCTTGAAGGTTAGGTTTAAACCTTAGGTTAGCTTAAAACTATACTAGGTGCAAAACACTGGTTTTACAAAAGATTTTGCATAAAATATTCATCAATAAAGTAACGCTTTGAGTTTCGTTACTAATTCTCACAAGAAGCGTTACAGCTTCGGTATATCGATCCACAATCCATTAACTATCCCGTGAAAAATGTCTAAATTTAATCACTTTATGGAAAGCTTTTAAACTCTTAAACAAGCTGCCGTTATGTTGCCTAACTTTTAAGTTCATTTCCTGTTATATAGCCTACTCTTAAAGAGTTCTCCTGAAAAATTGGGCGCCCGTTTTCTAAATGTTCGCGGCAAGTGGATTCAAAACATGTACTTTAATTTGAAAGTCAATACATCATGGAATTTTAATGCTCAACATTCAAGACATTTTCATTTAAAGTGGTGTATTTTTTAAAAAATAAATTGATTGAAGTTTAGTACGCAATGGATGCTCTCATTAATTATGTAACAGCTCGGAAAATAATCTACAATATGCGCTTAAAAATTTATCAAGAGCAGCTGTAAGACTAAAATGCTTCTACAAGAATATCTTTATTAAAGGGAATTAGCTTATTGTTTTAATCATTTCTATGAAGGTGGGAAGAAATTCATCATTTTTAAATATACCTAGTAAGCTATTTTACAGTTGCATGAGAATTCGTTTGTTGACAGTCTCAAATAGCAAATAAATAATTGTTAAGTCTTTTACCACATACACTGTAGGAAAACTCAAGAAAACATTTCAAAGAAAAAACTCAAGAAAACATTTCAAAGAAAAAACTCAAGAAAACTCAAAACAACTTTAACTCAAAAAATTTCATTTTGATTTGGTTTTAATATAAATCAGATAATTTTGCTTTAATAAAATAAAGATGAAAAATTAGAAAAGAATTCTAAATTTAATATGACTCATAAATAAAGTAAAAAATATCTGTTAAGAAGAAAATTGCATTTTTAAACATTTTAGCATACCTGAAATCTAAAAAAAGTTACAACTCAAAATTCTGGATTGTGTTTTTTTTTGTTCGAATAATTTCATTTCATGATTTAAAAATGATCCATGTTGCCGTAAGTGACTGCTATTTTCCTTATTTTTCACATAAAATGTCAAACCATGAAATACAAATAAAAAATATAAATTCTTGCCA
Source organism: Araneus ventricosus (assembly GCA_013235015.1). Taxonomy (NCBI): domain Eukaryota; kingdom Metazoa; phylum Arthropoda; class Arachnida; order Araneae; family Araneidae; genus Araneus; species Araneus ventricosus. The sequence continues at coordinate 59,128 of BGPR01004852.1, forward strand.
TACTTGGTAAATAATAATCCCACTGCACATTTAACTAAAATGAGTTTGACAGAACATACTTAAAACTAAAAGGTTTATACATTTTCAATGAAATGATAATGTTTTAAAAGTAGAATATTTATAACTATTTAAATAAGAGATTTCTTGCTCGCATAACGCATAGATGTCCTGGGTATAAGCCTATTTTTTAAAAGAACATCGTCACCTTTTTCTGCATCAAAACAATACATTTAACGAAAATTTCATGAATATCACATGAAATCAAGATATTTGCCTATGTATTAAAAAACTATATAAACATAGAGCACAAATATCAAAAAAGCCTATTAAACAATGCACGTGTATACGTTATAGTTTGCAGATTCCTCAATTCCTAAGTAGATAATCATAAAAAGATTCGCTCAATACGGCTCTAGGAGAGGAAGTGTTTAAAACCTTTCTGTTGCAGTATTTATAATGGAATTAGTTTATACAAGTTTTCAAGTGAATAAGTGATTTTTTTGAAAGATAAATGATTGCCTGTGTTGAATTCTTTCTTTTAAATTCGAAAAGATATTGGTGGCAAAAATATTCAGTAATAGCTTAGTTATTTTTGTTGTGTAGGCACAATTTTGTGTTTCTCATTACATCTGCGTAAGCAAGCATTGTGCAACTACTTTTATGTTTTAAAAACGAAGAATTAAAACAAAAGTAGATATTCGAACCTCTATTCCAAAAAAACGCAACATGAGAATGTTTTAGGTTTGGTTTGTCTATCCTGTTTTCATGTAGTTTGATTGCATCAGCCGTTAAATTCTGTATGGAATGATTTTTACAATATGCAATTCACAGAAAGAATGCCAGCCTAGAAATATTATCATGTTGAAAAACAATAATTGATAATTCACAATCTTGCTATTTTGTTGCACGTTCTTATATAAAGAAAAAGCAATGTTACAATATTGTGTTTAAAACTAATTTTGTAATCTTATTAAAATTAAGAAAAAATTGCACGGAAATAAAACTGCTGTGATTGAAAAGCCATCAAACTCGGTGTTGTGAATATCTTCCATTTCATTATTCAACAATTTTAACTACAAATCTTGTGAGTTTTTAAGAATTTAACCAACGAAAAAATGTAACAGAAAAAAAAATCCTTTGCTCTAAGTAAACATCTAACAAACATTTGTTATTTCAAAAAAGAGCAATTTTTCCCTTCACACTAGGTGACAAATCTATTTCCTCCTAATTCCAAAAGTCTTTTGAGTGCATGATTTTCATTCAAACTTCCTGAAACTAAAAATCTGTTTTACGTAAAATCTTACATGAAATATTCATTAGTCAGTGAATGCTTTCAATTTTTTCGCAGCTTAGTCACAATATGCGTAACGACTCCAAACTTTTATCTGGAACCAATTAACTATCCCGCAGAATATGTTTAAATTTAATAATTTTATGCGAAGCTTTTAAACTCGGAAAGACGCTTAAATGCATTTGTTGTCATATGCATCTTCAAATGGCTCATAGGACAAATTAGACATCATTTTGAATAAGAGCATGGCCAAATTGAATTTGTCACAATTGCCTTCAATATTTGTACTCAAATTTAAAAGTTGACGGTTCGCTTTAAATTTAAAATAATGGTGGTACATATTTGTAGTTGTTAAGAATATGTCATCTCTTGGATTATTTAATTTCATAATCGTGAAAAATTATTATTTGCAATTTTAGGATGACTGTTTTGGTGAGTAACATTTTTTAAAATTGAAATAAAGGATGGCGTTGAAGTATTAGATGGAACTTTGGATAAAAACACTTGATTAAAGCAGTTTTCTAAAAGCAAAAGTTTCCATGTCATGAATTTTAAAATTTGTTGCATGTATTAAAATGTCTGAATAAATAATTTATAAAGACGATTCACGAAAGTAGGTGTTAAAATGGTTAAATGGGTATATATATATAATAAGTTAAAATATTTGAATTTTAAATTAGCAGTCTAGAATCCTGATTTACAGCACCATTATTAAAGATAGATTTATATATTCAATTATGAAATGTTCGATTAGTGCTAAAAATGAATACCAATAAAAATACAATTTACTACACTTAATTAATTACCTGTCTTTTCTAGACTACCTAAAAATTAAAAAGCCTATAGTGGAAGAATTGTTGAAACAAAAGTACATTGCATTTTCTCACTAATTGAAAGATACCAGAGATTAGATTTCTGGATTAAAATATTTTTATTAACAATTTTTGTAAATAAATTTACTGCCAATTTTAAGCTAAGAATATTCTAGAATATAGAAATAACAGGTAATACTGATGCACACAACCAACACATAAAAATATACACATTAATACAGAAAACACCTCAGACTTTGAAATTGTAAAAGATACTAAGAAATTGATAGAAAATAGAAAATTCTCTGTAAAAAAATATACTTAACGTTGCAGTAATGGGCAAGGTCTTGCTGTTTGAAAACACATTTATACTATTTTGCGCTGATCTAGAGTTCTTGGAATGACAAGAAGAAAATTTTAATTAGTTTGGGGAAAGTGCAGTATCCTTTACTGCAATTCAGTTTATGAACTGGTAAACTTTATTTCCAGAAGATTTTAGAATCGTAGTTCGTCGTAATTTTATCACTATTATCTCCTTTCATTCCACAAACACTCAATGCACACTCAATTATTTTCCAACATACCAATTATGTCTTGAAATGCAAATATAGGGAAAGAAGGGATAGTCCAGTCAACGAAGGTCCAAAATATGGGTGAAAAAAACATTAAATCATATAGTTTTGAAAAGTTTTAATTTGATTTTACGTTATGAAAGCTTATTAATTAAGCTTGATGGCTAATATTTTGTTAGTCTTATTAGCGTTTTTAATGTTATTTCCTTTTTCTTTTGATGTTTGTTCTTGTGGATTTTCTACCTGGTTTCTCTGTTTGGGGAGTTCGGGCTATGAGAAGCTCTGTCTTAGCCTAAAAGGCTTGCTTCTTACAGAAAATTCCCTAAATATTCTTTTGAATTCATTTCAAATAGTTCTTAGCCCTTGAAAAAGTGAACTAGAATGGATTCCTTGTTTTGTTGTTTGCTTTTCGTTTACTTCAAATTACTCTAGGATTGCTTGTTTTACCTTCTTTTTTTAATTTTGGCTTTATTGGTATATCTGTCTATTTTTCTCTGTTTTTTGTTTTGCTGCTGCAATGGCGCGCATCTTAAACATTGTCGTAATTTTTTTAACTTCATTTATTTTTGCAATTAATTTCTTTTATTCTTTTAATTTTATTGTATGATAATAAAAAAATTATTTTCTTGTCCCAGTTTTAAATTTTGCTTTCTTTTATAAATAACTTAAATTTTTTTTAAATTTTGCTTTATTTTTCTTATTGATTGTTTGCATACTATGCCTGTATATACTTGCTTCAAATGCCAAAAAGTTGTTGCAGATAGATACTCTGAAGAAGCAGATGGTATGACTGAATAAATGAAATTGATTTTTTTCATTGCAGAATAGTAATGAATTTGCTTTAGAAAGTTATGTAAGGCATAACTTCTTTATTAAATATCATGGGTTTTTTCATAGAAATATAACTGTGTGTGAACTAATTAAAAATTATCATATGTTTAGGAAAATCCATCTATTAGTGACATCCATCTATTTAATATAGATGCAAATGCTTTACAACTTATACTAAAAAAATTATACACAATTTTTAGGAATATTTTTATTTCGCTCATTCAATAAGGGGTTAACTTTTGCTTTAGTTTAAAATTTTGCATATCATTGCTTGGTTACTAACTAAAGAATCTTACTGTAACTTTTATATAACAGTTATTTTTAATTATATTTTGAAGGCTACTAATTGAGGTCATACTTCATAGTTTAATTGCTATGCCTTTGCTTTTATCTAAAGTTTACAGAGATCCTATGATATACTTAAAATAAAAAAAATTAAATATTTTATTAAAATTTGCAAATATGTGTGCGAAACAAATGGATGTGTATCTCATCTTAAAAATAATAACAATCATAATAGAATGGTGTGGGGAGTATGTGACAAGACCTAATTCCATAATTTGTTCAAAAAGTTCATTCAAAACCCTTTTTTACTGTTCTGTATGTAAGAATAATTAAACCACTAGTTGTTAAAGACATTTACAGCAAATTTTTAACTTTAAATGTTTATATGGTGACAAATACCTAATTGTTAAAAAAATCTGTTTGAGCAATGTCCTTCACTATGTTGCAGAAATTTTTCTTTAATTAAATAATTTATTTTGCAGGTTTCAGGAGATCAAGGCTTCATTATGCAATCAAGAAAATCTATACAGTTCATTTGTGAAAAATGTTCGAAGTATTTCATTTCAGAATTGCATTTAAACAAGATTAAATTTATAAAAAACAGCAAGATTTACTCTTTTATTTGTGATATATGTTTACTAGTGTGTGTGTTTACTAGTCAGGAATGGTTGTATATGAAAACATATCTGTTTAGAAATAGAGAAATGTTATATTTAATTGTAAGTGAGAATTTTATGTGTGATATATTTATATGAATTTTACCAAAATATAACTGTAGGTATTTTATACAGAAGCATCAGTTTTATTTGTAAATAATTGAAGATTTTGCTTCTGAAAAGAGTCTAAAATCCAGATTTGCCATGTATGAAAATGAAAAAGAAATAATGAGCTTTTATTAATGAAAAATTTGTTTTTGCATGAGTATGACAGAAAGAAATAAATTTACACTGGAAATTGCTATCTTTTATAATTTATTTGATTACCAAGCCAGTTTTTTTTGGGGGGGGGGTAACTTTAATGTGTTTATTTGTGATTTTGTTCATTGTAAATAAATGAATTTGTTTTCGGAGGAATGCAACTGAAATTTGTATAATAAGTAGGAATAGTTCTATATAGAAAATTGCACCTTATTGGTTCACAAATAGTGGAATGTTAATTAATTTTAGTTAGAATTTTACCGAAATGTAAGATTGTATGCAAATATTAGGAATCAGTTTTCTATGTGTGCAATCTATTTAAATAAATTTCACCAAAATAACTAGCTATTGGTCAAGAAATAATGAGCTATGTTTGATTATTAGTGCGAGTTTAGTGTGCAATATTTTTGTTTGGATTTTATCAAATTACAATCACACTCGCACACAGCAATTCGTAAAAAATTGTAAGTTTTTCATTTTTTAAAGGTCATTTTCTAATGATTTGTGCTATTGGGTAAAAATGTTGTAGTTAAAAATTCAGACACTTTGTTGAATTTAGGTATAAAATTTGCAGATAATATGTGTAATATATTTATGAATGTCAAAAATTTTGCTTGGGGTGTGTAATCAAGAGAGTTTTAAGTAACATCTTTTTTACTTATATATGTTTTACCTGTATTTAAAACTGCCTTTACACCAATAACATTTATACACTCTAGTTGGTTGCATTTTGCTTCCATGTAAATATAGTATAATAATTTTAAATTTAATTGTAACACATTTATATTCTTTCTATTCAAATTTATTTTAAGCTTTTAACCCATGTGCAGTTCCGATTATCTCAATTGGGTACTTATTATAATAAGTTTTTATTCTGTAATTTATTATCAGTTCGATTCGTTTTCAGTAAGCATTTTTTAGATTTTTCGTTTTGGAGGAAGTGTAATACTTGGTTGTACTACAGTGAATTTATGTAAAAATGTATTTTTATGTTGTAATAAAAGTATAAAAATACTGTGCTGAATTTTTTCAAAATACTGAATACTTTAACTGAGTGTATTAAGGATATTTTCTCTTACAGTTATGTTTTTTGTTATTTTTTCTCATCAAGATATTATTACAGGGAGGCGACAGAACCGGGATGTCAGGGAAATTCGTAAAAATATCTTAAAATCAGGGAAAATTAATAGTTATTTGTTACTTGAATTATTATCTATAAATTAGTATCTTATGTGTAGTATTATTTGTAATAATAAATGGAATAAAAAATACTTATATTCATTTATAAAAGCATAAGTTTTTGATTAGAGCAATTGATTTCTTATGATTTGTTAAAGAATAAAGATTTGAAGTAATATTTTGGTAGTTTCTCTTGTTTAAATCTTTGCAAAAATATATATTATTAGGTACGTATAATTATACTATTTTTATATTTATGCTCCAACATGTTATTTTGGTACTCATGCAAAGAGCACTAATTAGTCATTGAAGTTTTGAGCAAAGATCATAATAACCTTTACTGTTAATATAATTTAACTTGTGTTGCAAAGAGTAGTTTTAATGTTTCTTAGAATTCTTATGCAGTTTTAGAAACAAAGTATTTTTTTAAAATTCACAGTATTTTTTTACGCATAAGAAATGTAATATACTGTTTTAATAGATGTTTTAGGACGTCCATTCCATTTTTTAAACATTAAATTTCATAAATATATATTTTTTTCAATTTAAATAACTGGTAAAAGTGTTTTTAATAATGTATATTGTACACGTACAGTGATTCTGAGTAGGGAGAAAGCCAGGAAACTAATATAATTAGTAGCCTTAAATCAGGGAAATGTAAGTTTAGTCAGGGAAATTTTTTTCGTAGTTTCTGTAGCCACCGTGTATTATATTTTTTAAGCGTCAAGACTTTACTAGTGAGTGCAAACTCAAAAGCCTAATAGTTAATATTTTCTAAAAATTTTAATTGGCAAAAGAATATGTAAAATTCATGCAAATAACTGGTGTGCTGTGTGCTTTAGATGTTCTTAAATTATAAATGGGTTCTTGGTATTTCAGGCTTAAAATCTTAAAAACATGCAAAATTTCAAAACGCGCTACGATGTATGGCTAAGAATTCGTTTAAAATTTTTAAAACCTTTCATAAGGCAGTACGATTGCTGTCTAAATGAATGTTAACAAATATTTAAATAATAAAAAACACATTAAATTATTTTTAATTTGTTTTATTTATCTATTGCACATACAGTTAAAAATATATGTGCAAAATACAAGACTTATAAGTTTAACAACTGTACTAGTAAACAGTACCATTTTTTTGGTGAATTTTATTAAAAAATTATTTATTATATATCGTGCTATATACTTCCATTATAGAAATCTGTCGTACTGTGCAGAATAATGCTGGTATTAAAAGAAGCACCCTCCAATTGTTTCTTACTAGTTTTTAAAATAGCAAACATGATGAAATTAAGGTAAAAGACCGTTTATGTTTAGTTAAAAGCTTTGCAAGGATAAAATAATAAGCAGCATTTTACTACCTCAAGGGGCATATTTATTCATAATGCTCTTTATAAGGTACAAAGTCATTGGTCTCAATATTGCTTTAAAAAATGTTTTCTTTTAAACGTTCAGAAAAGGTTAATAATTAATCAATATTAAAAGCATTTAAAAAAGCGGTTTTTTAAACGCTCTGAATAAGTTTACAAACTGATCAAAAAGGAACGAAATCAATAAAACCATTTACAGAAAAAGAGTATTTTTCTTTTAAACGCTCTGAATAAAGTTACAAATTAATCAAAAAGGATCGAAATGAGTAATGAAAACCTTTCCGAAAAAAGAGCTTTTATTCTTAAACGCTCCCTTTAATATTAAAAATTAATCAACAAAGAGCAAAGTCATTGTTTAAAATATTGCTCAAAAAGGAGCATTTCTTTTAACACGCTCCTTTTAATATTAAAAACTAATGGAAAAGGAGCGAAATCATTCAATGCAAAAAGGAGCGAAATTCGCTCCGCAGAAGGATTGTAAAATGCTCCGAAAGGACGATGTACTTTCAAGTACGGAAAGGAACGAAAATTCGCTCCATCGGAACTAATTTCGCTCGTTTGGTTTAAGCGTGTATATAAATTTATTAAGAGCATTTTCTAAGAACACACTTTTATTGGCGTAATACAACAGTAATATTTATTTTTTTTCTTGTTTTTACTCTTTAATTCATATTTCATTAATACAAATATTCGAGAAAATTGAAATCCTTTTTTCCAAACTAAAGAGATTTCTCCTTCGGGTTATAAAAGTCAGAAATCGCATAAAATATTGAATGGGAAAGCTTCTGTAATACTGGAAACCTGTCAAACAAGGTAATCTAACTTCCTCGATTTGGATAGTAAACTGTCTGGTTTGATCCCAGTTATATTGGTATATGTATTCTTTCGGAAATTATTTATATAAGCACACGTTACTGAAATGATAAGGAGATAAGAAAGTCATCAAGGCAATAAACTCTTTTTTTTCTTTTCTGACGTTGATTGAATCCAATGCGTAATTGTGAAAGTGTTCGGTAATCCGAAGAAAATGTTATTTCTTCATCACATACGTACCAAGAAAAGGAAACTTTCTTGGTCTCTAAAAAAAGAGAAAGTAAGTTGATGGTGTGTAATTTGAGGGGAAGAAAGACGTGAAAAGAAACAATTAATTAGTAATAGTTAAGGAGACATACTAATAAAAATTTGATCCTCGTTCTTTCAGCCAATCAGAAATCCATTCACGTAGGTGATTAACTTCATGAAGAATACCATTATTTTTTTCTTTTTTTTCCTTCTTAGTGGTGAAGAGAAAAGATTGCAGATCATTTCTGAAGATACAACAGCAGCACTTAACGGAACTTAAGTCCAAGAATAAGAAACGGTGGATAAAAGACATTACAAGATCTTCATTCAAGAAGAAAATGTTTGAAAAAGGCCCATTGTTGAATTGCTTCACTATTTTAGATGGGGAAGTAGGAAAAAGTGGGATAAAACCGAATGGCTAAGGTCCGAAGGCCAATTGGAGCTAAACTATTCAACATAGAGTTTGTGAAATTTTTTAACATATTCATTGTTTATTGGAGTACAATATATCTTTCCAGAAAACTCACAGTTTCATTAGAGTTTATTAGTTAATTACAGTTAATTAGTTTCATTTTTTATCAATGATTTTTTTTATTAAAAATGTTTAAAACGGGTACACATTTTAACGTTATGGGAAATTGGGAAAACTCGATTTTCAATGGAAAAGGTGCAATCATTTTTATTTTATATGGCAATTTAAGAATATTAGTTGGAAAATTCACATGTAAAGCAGTTGTCTTCTTACACTGCAGCTTTCGTGGGAGCAGCAAAGACAGTTTATACGTTGAATTAACCCTTCTTCTTTATTTAAATTAGAAAGTACATCATTAAAATATAAACAATCAACGTCTGATGTGTTTTTATCGTCTTAATCGGTCTTCTGTCACTTGGAGTAACCGGTGCTACCCCGAGTGTAGAGGTTATGGAAAACGAAATAGAACCGAGCAATGATTGGAGAAAATCTTTATTGTTTGATAGGGTATAAATCCTGAGAAAACGTATAATAAGCTGGACTAAATAAAGATTTTATGAATGTAATGATTTTTAAATAAGAATAGTTTAAAATCAAACGAACATTAGAGAGTTGACGTCTTAAAACAAATGAACCTTAACAGAATATAGTGAATTCAACAGCTACAACACGCCATTATGACTATTCCCTTTTCTTGACTAGTAGAGTGCAATTCAGTATCTTTCTGCTAGATAGGAAAAATGATAGCTCCAGAAACAAGGGTTCCCGGTTTTACCACACTACCCGGTTTTATCCCACTCTGCCTTACATAAGAATCATCATCATCATCGCCTTAAGAATGGAAATGCAGCATTAATAAGGTGAATTTTTATTATTTTTCTCTAGCTTAGCGTTTCTTGAAAGAAAAATATGAAGTAAATCTTATATAAAGAACATTCATTAATTGATATTTATTATTACAAATGCCAGATCTTGCCAAACATATCAAATACGTGTTAAAATGAATTAATGTCTTATGCAAGTACTAAATACAAAATACCAGCAGTTCACAAACAAGATCAATACGCATGTTCAAAATGATATCTGTAAATAGTGCTCTTTATTTGATGTGACCAATCTGTGATACAGTGTGTTTACTGCAAGAAATTTGTAAACCGTAACACACTACACTAGTTGAAGAACATGTAAATAATTTTTTATCACCTGGTTATCTACTATATGGTTAAGAACTTAATAACTTAATTAATTTTAAATTATCTCTCATAATGAATATGTGTTACAGTTTTTTTTATTGCTCATGCCGACTCGTTGGGTAAGCAGGGTCGGCGCGGGCAATAAAAAAAACAGTAACCGATATTTATTATGAGAGATAATTTAAAATGTCCTTATCCATATATAAATACGAAGTAAGGGAAGTTTTAATTGTGAAAGAGTTAAAGATACAAAAAATTAACAAACAACGATGAGGAGTAAGAATCCGGTGTATGACGTCATCAGAGGCCATTCATCAGTGCGGATTCAAAACCAGAATAGGTTTTCTGTAGAGGAAAAAGTCTTTAAGGTCTGAATTTAATATGAATTTTACTCTAAGGCCTGAACCTACCCCGGAATATATTGGAAAGAGTAACATTTATCTACAAAGAAGAAATTAAAAGTATGAAAAGAAGGACTTAAAATCACTTACATAATACCAAATCTGTGGAGCGGAAGAAAAGAAAGAACGCAGTTACAAAATTGAATTTAGCAAATAGGTGTGCGCAACTTTTCCCATCTAGTGAGGGATACACTAACTGAAAACTTGATAATATTTTTGCAGATTTTTCATAAAATATTCTTTTCGGTTTTTATTTTGTTTTCTAGTATTTTGAAAAAAATTAATTGTTTGCATGCATTTTTATAATTTTATTTTCATTTGTTTTATTTTATTATATTTATTAATTCAGAGAAGTTTACAGGTGAGCTTTAAGAAATGTTAGAAATGTGGTATGAATATTAAAGTCACTTCCTGTGCAATGGAGAGATCGAGAAGTAAATTATTAATTATATAAAACCTGAGAGATTAAAAAAGATTTGAATTATTATTTTTAATGTAATGTACTGGATAGCTGTTTAACTTTAAATTAATATTTAAATTACCAATGGCCTTGACACTAGCAGAATGGTTGTTGCAGATATTTTTTATTCTTTTGATTTGAGAGTGGATGATATTTTTAAAGACTTTTAGGTTGAGATTGGTATGATAATGACAAAGAGAAATAACCCTAAAATTAAAGTTATTCCTCTTGTCATAGATACCAACCGAAATTCCTGAATCTGAAATTTTAATTACTAGATCTAAATAATTACAATTATTGATATTATCATTGGTTTTATTCAGTTTAAGTTCTTCCGGATAGCAATCAATTAAACAGTCAAGGTTGTCAAAGTCAAATACAATCAGGTCGTTCAATAAAACGATAGGCAGAAATTAGATTTTTTTGCATTTTCTCTCGAACGTATCAAGAAAAAGATTCGCCAGTGCACTAGAAAAACTAGTACCCAACAGAAGATCACATGACTGTCTGTAGTAGCTGATTCCATTGAAGAGATAATTTTCGCAGACGTTAATATTGCAAATTTCAAGTGATCTATTTTTATCTATGAAATTAGAGTTAAAGTATAAATCATATAAATTAATGCATGCTTTTTAAAGGCTCACCTGCAAACTTCTATGAATTTATAGAAATAATAAAATAAAAAAATGAAAATAAAAATTACAGAAATACATAAAATCAATTTTTAAAAAAAATAAAATACTAAAAAACAAAATAAAAACCACAAAAAAAGTTTTATGAAAAATCTACAAAAAAATATCAAGTTTTTAGTTAGTGTATCCCTCACTAGATGGAGATAGGTCCGCACACCTATTTATTAAGTTGACTTTCGTAACTGCACTCTGTCTTTTCTTCCACTCTACAGCTTTAGTAAGAGGTAAGGGGTATTAAGCCCTTCTTTACATTGTTCAAAAAAATTGTTTTTAATTTCTTCTTTGTGGGTAAATGTTTTTCTTTCCAATATATTCCGGGGTAGGTTCAAGCCTTAGAGGAAAATTCATATTAAATTCAGACCTTAAAGTCATTTTCCTCTACAGAAAACCTATTCTGGTTTTGAATCTGCATGGATGAATAGACTCTGATGACGTCATACACCGGATTCTTACTCCTCATTGTTGTTTGTTATTATTTTTGTATTTTAAACTCTTTCAGAATTAAAATTTCCCTTAATTCGTATTTATATCTTTGTACTTCGCAATTTTTTCCTGCATAATGCAGCACTTGCGCAAGCCAATTAAATTGCTTCTATTATTATTGTTTGTTTTGTCTTTTTAGATATTCAATCCTTATACATATAGGATAACCGGGTGATAGCAAATTATTTACATGTTCTTCAACTAGTGTTTCTAGACTTCAAATATTTCTTAATTCTGTGCATTATCCTATAAATATTTTGTCTTCACAAAATACTTAATACTATTACAGCTAAAATACATACAAAAAATTGTAACTGATATTCGATTAATTCTTCTTATTATGAACTTAAAATAAGAATATTTAATAATAAATAATTTTCAATAATGTTTATTGATAATGAATAATTAATAATGAATATTTAATAATTTTTACTAGTATCATTTTTCGTTTATCATCTTTTTAGTCCCATTTTTAAGTTTCTGCTATTAAGGCGTTTACATTTTCTTAGGACAAAAATAAGAATACTGCCAATGAATAATAATTCGTAATGAAATAAGTTTATAAATCTCTTAACTTTCCTTAACATTCCGAATAAATGTAATAAAAAGAGGTTTATAAAACTCAATTCGATTTGTATACTGTAAAGAAAAAAAATCTTATAATATTTTGATTTTCAGTCCTGATTATTATATCATCAATCTTAATTATTCTTGCCCCATCAAGATTCAACCTAATTCGATCTTGTAAATGTTGTGGAATCTTGAAATAATCTATCTGTGGAATTCACTACACGTGGCGCAAACCCTGCTGGAATTAAAATTTAGTTAAATGAATCGACAAACTGATAATTAAGTTCTGAAAATATTAAAATTGCGCATTTTCATCAGTAGAGTACAATTGTACAAATTTTAGATATCTAGTTGATCCAGAAGGGAATGAAAAATCGATTATAAAATTTCACTTTTACAAAAATAAAAAAAAAATCAAGTACGGAGAAATAAAGTGTGTCTGTTATTTGCAGAATAGATGGGTTAACTAAAGCGGCAGAAGTACTTCTTACAGCAGTATTAATTTATCATAAAGCGTCTTCAAATTACTTAATATTCCTTATCCAAATAGCCAGTTTTCAGAGCTCCCCAAAACACCAAAAGGAGGTGGCAAGAGCTTGTAGAAAGAAATCTACTGCCAAAAACGGCATCGGAATCGATCAGACCTACCGAAGCGAAAAATAAGTGCATCAGCCGCAAAAGGAATCACAAGATGAGACTTTCAGGAAAACCTTAGGAGGAGGTGAAAGATGTCCGGAAAGTGTGTGGGTATATTTCTCCGAGACTACTGTGGCTGAGCCCAGATGTTTCGGATATTGTGATGGTTGCTTTCAACCCCTCTCTTATTTGTTTTATTTATTTGTTGTTGAAATGTTTCCTCTGCCTTTTCTGTTCACCTCACTTAATAGATATTACAGAGATGTTCCCAAGAAAGCAATCCGGTAGAGTGGGCACAGGATGCGGTTGGGTTGTTCTGTTTGGTTTGGCTCAGGTGTAGTGCTGATCTCAAACAAAAATTGTTTGTCGGGTACTTAAATTTGTGATACGTTATTTTTGAAAGTTTCTTGAGTCAGCAGTTCTCAAATGTTCAGTATTTTGGCCCTAATAATCAATGATTGTTTCATTCCATCTCTTCTAATGCTTATGCTGAGTTTTGCTTATATTAAATGACCTTTCGAGTGTGAAATTTTTGAAGAGCAGTGGAATAAGTATATCCCTACTAGTTTAATTTAACTTAGTCCTACCAACAGTTTATTTGTTTTCAAATTAATTTACTGTATCTCGCTCTTAAAATTCATAATATTTGATATTGAAAGAACATATAAATTTAGTGTAAATATATAAAAAATTGAGCATAAAGATGGAACAAATCGAGAGTAATGAAGTAAAATGTTGAATGCAACGAATTAACAAATCGATAAATTTGAAATTGACCCTAATAAAGCCACGGTACATAAGTAATGTTTGCATAATTTCAATAAAACGAAAAATTTAAATTGACCTTAATGAAGTTACGGTACAGTAAAACGGAACGTAGTGCCGTTTAGTCAAACGAAAAACATTTCTTAATGAATCGGTTATTTGTTTAATTACATGTCTCCATTATGGATGCTAAATGATTTATTACGCATTTATAACTGCATTTAAATGTTTGAATTCTAATGTTTTAAATTTTAAGATGGTTTAAAAATAGTTTCTGGGCGTTGAACGATTCCAAAGTTACGGCGTAAAAACGTTAAACCATTTAACCCCCTTTTCATCCCCTTTAGGTGGAGCAAGTAACTTTTTAATTGAGTAGTTAATCCGTCTAAGTTCTAAGGAACATATGTGCCAAATTTCGTTCTAATCCGTCAAATGGTGTGGAATTGCATAAAGTTCAAACACACAAACAAACAGACATTGAATTTTATATATATAGATTTATCACTGCATTTAAATTTACTATAAAGCATTTTAGCGGTTTGGGTAAATTTATGGTATTGTGTCCGTTGCTTGATTTAATTTCGACGCTGTGTTTGCTTTATTCATTCGTTAATAAATTATATTAACTGCTGTTCCTGTAAGTTCTAGTATCAGTTCAAATATAAAAGAGTAATGAACGAAATTCGTAGTTTAAAATTATAACAATATAGAGATTGATACAAAGTGTTAACTGCCTATGTATATGATGAAATTTCATTTTTCTTTTTTTCAAACTTCTTCCAGGGATACAAGATTTAATTATCACTTATCTTTATTTCAAAATTTAAAAATAAAAGTAGGGAAATTCTAGGTCAGTGATTTTGTACTTCCGCATTCAATATTCAATATATAGTACTGTAAATATTTTATGTTTCGATTAATATAAAATTTGAAAAGAGAATTTGCATAGTTTTAAGCACACCAAAGCATACCATTTTACAATTGAATTACGAAGTCTAAAAATGATATATAATGCATGTTTTAAAGCTCCTATATTTTTACTTTACTTTATTAATAATTTAAATACTTTCCTTTCTGAGAAGAATCTTGCTTTAGAAATAGTGCCATTTAACAAATAAGAATTTCATAAAGTTGATGGAAAGTATTGGCAATATAAAGTCGCAACTGTGTCGAAGCGAAACAATAATCCGAACTATGATTCAAGAAATAAACATTTCAACGAACTAACGGGCATTCTTAGGGTTACCATGATTTTTTAGTTGAAATCCGGACATACCGGAGAGGGTTAAAAGTATAATATAAAATTCTAAACGCTGCCTATGACCCTCTTTCATAACACTTGCCCAGAATTTGAAGAAGTGAAAAAAAAGACAACAGAGTGCAAAGTATATAAATTTGTATCAACGTTTGGCAATTCGAACTTAAACTAATGGAAAACAGAATTAAAACAAACCTGCCAAAACTTTTAATATTTGGTATAAACTGGAACCTGGATGGGGAAGCTCATACACTTTCTCATCAACAATGGATGTAACCGGTGTAATCAATGGATTTTCTTTCAATGGCAGAATGACGTCAGATTTTCCCAATTACAACCAAATTTCTATCTCTAAGCATTCACTGGCGTAAATGCGACATGCTCAAGTTCGGATGTGAGCTTGAAATTTGGACATATGGTAACCCTATGTATTCAAAAAGAAGAAAAAAAATCTCGAAAAGTTATTTTTTCTGTTAAAAGTTGTAATTTTACTTTTATTTTAGAAAGCTTTCCTTTCTTTCAAATGAAAAGAAACAACAATACAAAAATATCTCCTCTCAACCATTATTTCATCCTACATCTTTCAAGTAAAAATCATTTTATTCCGTTCCTTAATTTGTAATAAAAGAAAATATCAATTTAACAGTGGGTTTCAAAAAAGCTAGCAAGGAAAATTTCCCATTTTTTTTTCCTTCCTAGTTCCGCACCTTGCTTAAGTGAACAAAAAAAAATACAGGATTTACAGAATTTACATCTACTTCTTTTTCCATTCCTCAGAAATTTGAGACATTGTCAACATCTTTTTTCTGACATAAATATGTGACAATAATTTTATATCAAAGTTTCATCTGCGAGATATATTATCATCTATGAACCGTTCTATTGATTAAAGTTTATCTTATTTTAGCAAGCTTGCGATTTTGACTTCCGTTCTACGAAGGCTTTGCACACACACAGTAATGTATGTGTGTCTGTAATGTAGTGTATTCTGGTTTCAAGACCCACGCATTTTTTTAAATAAGACTTAGTTACATTTTTGCATTTCTCATATTTTGTGCACATAAAGTTATAAACAAATTCGACAAAATTAAGTCCTCATGATGTCATTCATCGATTCTAGATTGGCAAATTCCTCCTTAAACTTATATAAACTGAATTAATATATAAATAGTTTTCAAAATAAATAAATAGTGTCCAGTAGTTTGAAGGAGGGGAATCCATCTTGAAATAACGTAATGAAGTCTTATAACATGTTTAAAGCAAATAAATCCATTCGTCGTTATCTTTTAGCACTACAAGTTAAATTTTCGTGAAATTTATTTAGTCAGCACTAAGAATATTATGGTACAAGACATTTTTTCATTATATATAAGAACACATATCTATAAGAAAAGAGTAAATTCTTAGATAAAGCACTAAAACTACACATTTTCTAACAAGAATACGATATAAAACTCTAATTTAAAAGAAAATCAAGTTAATTTTTTAAACACATAAAAATATATAGGCTACGTCATTAGAAAAAAAATTATTTAAAACAGTATGAAACAAAGCATGGTTCAAGCAACTCCCTCATCGCAACTAGTTTGCCGGTCTCCTCCGATACAATTCTAAGAACTCTTCTCCATTTTCTTTCACTGTAACATTACTCCATCTGTAAAAGATATAACATATACCTCATAATAGCGTAGATTCTATCTCTAAAAACAAATATAAATAAACTGAAAAATATAAAACTGAAGTTTTTACTTTGAACGGACAAAAGGCATAAGTAGCATCTTTTTTCACAGATCAGCTACATTTACTTATTCTTTATATGATTCAGTTCCCTCTGAACAAACTATAATTCAGAAAGTTACGCAATGACTTAATGTTTGCTTCAGCCTTCATTTAGGATCAATCAGAATTTTTTTAAATTTTCCATTTTAAGCAGATATTTTCAGAATATAAAACGTATAAATAAAAATATAAAACAATATAAATCTCACGTTAGGCTAATAGGACTTCAATTTTCGTGGTTTATGGTGAGAGTCGATAAATTTCAATGTGCGTGTAAAATTCCATTTCCATTTCATAGAGCAGTAATTACCTGTCTTTAAAGCAAGACTGTTTGAAGTCTAAAACTACGGATATCCAATTAGACTCCAAGAAGCAGCCATTACATAAAACACTAAGTACCTGCTAACTGCAACCGCATTCATCGAATACTGATATCGTTAAAATCACCCTTTTGTGTCGGAATGCAAGAGAAAAATGCTATTTTGTAGCGAGAGCTCATTTCACGGAAGAAACAATCTAAAAATCGATCGTTATGAAGGTAATATCCATCGCTCATTTTCAGCGATATTCACTTCAACAAAAAGGACGATTTTATTGAATTAAAGGAGATGCAATAATTCAGTGGGCTAGGCGTTTATAATTTGCATAAAGACGTTAAAGCAGATCATTAAATAAAGTTAAATAATATAATTCATTTTATGTTACGTTCCTTTTATTATCAGCTTCTAGGAGAAGATGCATATTTAGAGATGTTAGAGCACTATTATTGCTGTGAATGAATTTAGACTCACAATTTCAAATTGCAATCTCAATTTAATCAAAATATTACATCGCAAATTAAAAATTAAGAAAAATTAAACATTTTTAAAGCGAAGTTTGTGTTCAAATACCAGTTAAAAATTGATGGAAAAGATCGAAATGTTCTTTGATAAACAAGAACAAAACTTTCGTATTTTATATACCAAATAATTTAATTCAATGAATTTAGACTCACAACTCAAAAATGCAATCTCAATTTAACCGAAGTATTGCATCGTAAATTGAAAATGAATTTAGAAAGAGGCATAAACGCACTAACGTGTTGTCCTCGAGGCTTCCCCTAAGACTGGCGTCCTTAGCATCTATAGGCCCATCCTCTTGCCCACTCCTCGCTACGATACTGTTCGACCAGTCTTTTTCATCCAATTCTAATGCCATATTCTGTATGGCTCCAGAATTATATCAGACTATCTGAGGAACATAAAACATGTTACATTTTTATATACTTTATCGTAAAGGTTCCAGCGAATGTAGTAGCTTAATTTCGGGAAAAAGAATTACTCGAATTTCAGCTAGCAATTGTCAGATGGGAAATTTTAAACGCTTTCTTAAAAAAACTTTCCTATTTCGAATTGATGCGTAAAAAAGAAGTTAAGCCAAACCTCTGCCCGTTTCCTTTTTTCCCGATGTTGATCAATATCGGAGAAAATAGAACAACCTGTTACGGATACGGGCACTCTTTGGAGTTTGACATCCGAAACAAATTGAAGTCTGAGGGCTGTCAGAATGCCGTAACAATCTGGAATGCTACCTTCAGTTAATCGTATGACTAAGGAGATTGAAGAGTGAGTTGTATGAAATTTTAAAAGAATCAATCCATAGTGGCATAAAGCCATTTGGGGATCCTACAATCCTTCTGAAAACAGCGGCTACTAATATTCTTTAAGCTTATGAAGGAATTCCTGAGATCATTGTTCTAAAATAACTTAAAATTCAACAATTTAACCACTTAAGACCGAATACTTTTGAAAACTACGGTAGTTAGGACGAGTTAACTCGGATTATGTCCTTAAGCGATTAATGCCGGGTACATTATTATTAGAATCTTAGTTAATCACGATGTGAAGAGAAATTATGTGCGTTTAAATTAAAATTATTTTTCTTATTTTAAAGTGACGAAAAAAAAAGAATCAAGAAAAAAATCCTTGAATTTTTACTCGACTTTCTTTTTCGTTTTTTCCCCAACAGATCAATATCAGAGAAAGAAAGATCAGTATGTTACGGATATGGGCACGTTTTAGGTTTCAACAGCCGAAACAAGTTGAAGTTCGAGGATTGTCAGTAATAACCCTACATACTACCTTCAGGTATTTTGGCATGGAAGAGTGAGTCTTGTATGCAATTTTGATGAAAAAACCCGGAGAAACATAAAAATATTTGGGGATCCAACAAGCTCTTCTGAAAACACCGTGTAAGGATATTCTTCAAACTTATGCAGGAATTTTAGAGATCATTGGTCTTCAACCACTGGCAAATAATATACTTGCTTTGGGCAAAATCTGAAACTATTTGTGGATAAGTACTTGATTATGATGAAACTATTACTTAAATAAAACTACTTGCTTATGAGTTACGGATAATAATTATATAAAATATTATTTGAACAAAATTTTTTTAATATTATGCGCTGGAAAACGCTTTTGTTTCCATTTTTGAATAATTATTTTCCAACGGGTCAGATTAACTTTTAAACAACTGGCAATGAATGCGCGATTTTAAACAATTGTTTTAAGTTACATTAATATCTTACTTGCAAGCAAACATTAAAATAACTATTTCATTTGAATAAGCTAACTAGCAGTTTCAGAAATTATCCGAAACTGCTAGTTAGTACTTCATCCGAAAAGAGACCTATTTTAGAAATGAATTTGAAGTCAATCATGCCATAAATGTACTTACTTACACTTAAGTTTCTTTAGTACTCGACGGTTTAAGAAATAAAATATTGAAAATTTATTGTTATAAATTCTAAATACTATCTAACTTTCTTTATTCTTCCTTTTCGTCACAATCTCAAGGCAAGTAACTTTATTATAACATTATCTAAGATATATCCTTTGCCTACTTTAGAATTGAGACAGTCAGTTTTCTTTGTCCGAGGAAAAACTTAACCATAATGCGCCAGTAATGCGATTTTTCTTGCGTCTACATATGCCAAATAACAGCTGCTGTTGATGTCTATTTAATAGAAATTCGTTGAATTCTGGGAAGCGGCTGTCTGAACCTACTCCAACAAAGGAATAAAGTAACACGCCAATAAAAATGAGGCGGAGAATAAAGATAAACACAACGAATGTGGAATAAAGAAGAAAATAACAGTAGCATCACTTTCTTATTTAACCGACAAACTATTATAAGAAGTTTAGAAAAGATAGAGAGAGAAAAGTCAGTAAACATTACAACATGAAAGTTGCTGTTGCTTACAAAGCGTTTTGTAATTTGTGTTAATCATTTTCATTTATTTCTCTACTAGATTCTCAATTTATATACATATAGTGGAATATATACATTGTTTATATATATATACATTGTTTAGTCGAAGAATACTTTTGGGGGAAATTATATTTTGTTATTCTTACAACTGTATCAAATGTAATTCATAAAAATAACATTATATTTATGTCGTATTCATATTTTTATTATTCTTTAAATCTCCATGCTAACTTATATATATATATATGAAATGTATTCGTAGTTGTAGTCGTTAAATGATTAAACAAACCGAGTTATTAACTAATTTCTTTTTATTATCGGAGAGTGACGAAATGTACGTACATCTTGTTTAAATTTAAGCCAAAAGTGAACAGAAGATCACTGCTTTTTCTCAGGTAGGAATTTAACAGATAGACATGTGATCAAAGTGAAGGGAATAATAACTATTTTTTCTATATTACGTAAGTGTTTTAGAGAAAATTCATGGCGGCAATAAGTCGCTGATTTCGCAAGTTGTGTGCGCGTGGTAACGATTAAAATATTCTTTTAGTAAATAATATGTCAAAACGAAATATTTAATATACGTCCAGAGCGGGAAATAGAACGAAACTGTAGTTTAAGAAAAGTGATTTTGGAATACATTAAGACTTTAAAATATATAACATTAGAATTTGGAATAAAATTAAGTGAGATTATATATATATATATATGCATATGCATGATTTTTTTTCAAAATTAATACCAATTTTACTTAAGATGTGTGTGATAAAATTCAAAAGAAGGAGTTCAGTTGTTTTTTGTTTAAAGCAAAGTAAATAAACGTTAACATGGCAAATGAAACGCGCTGAACTCTTCTTCTCGGAAACTGAAAGTACACTGTAAAAAAAATTAGTGTAACACAACACTAAAAATGGTGGCAACTACTTTACACCAAAAGTGGTGCAGTAAAATACCAACAATTATTCTTGGTGTCCAAAGATAATTCTTGGTTAATCAAACACCAAAGATAATTCTTGGTGTAATCAAACACCAAGAATGTTCCTTTACACTACTTTTGGTGTAAAGTAGTTGCCATCATTTTTGGAGTTCAGTGACACTAAATCTAAGTAACACTAAAACAAAAAAAATCAATACTTAAGATTCAGTAGCTCCGACAAGTTCTAAACTGAAATCAACAAAAAATTATTTAAAATAATCCAAAGAAAACCTTGAACCGCAAGAATGAACATAAATATTCTCACACAAGAACACACTATTCCGTTGTAACTCAAAGACTGCGAATTATATGAAACAGTAATAGTATAGGCAACTTAAGGTTGGAGTCGGAAATAATTATTATAAAGCTAATTCCTTCTGAAATAGGTTCTTTAGATCCCCCTGTACTTCCCCAGAAAAATCCCAAGAAATCCTCCTAGGGCAACACCCTTAAATTTTGAGCAAATGTCCGCCATCTCCCAAAAAGCCATAACTCAGCAATGGACAATCATAGAGAGGTGCTGTCGGTGTAAAATGTTTCTATTTTGGAAGTAGAACTCATTTATGCAATAAAAAGTCTGGAATAGAGAGTTTATATAATTTTATTAGCATAAAACAGGTTTAAAAACATGCAGAGCAGCATTTTTCACAAAAAAATTAATTTGTTTGAAAACATATAACTTGATGGAACTCATTTAAAAATCAAATATTCACGCATAAAGAAACAGGTAGTGTTCAATATCGTTCATTAAAATAGTCTTCGTCTCGCGCGAAGACCAACGTCGTCGAATAAAGACTGAAGGTAAGGTGTCCATTCATACTGTAGACAACCTTCAGTGTCGTTTGCACTTCTTAAAACACACGCGATGCGGTGGAACAGTTGGTTAGAGTTAAAAACTACAGGATCTTTATGAATTAATTTAGTATTTTCCATAGCGGCCAGTGTGAACACTTGCACTTTCCTCTTCAAAGTCACGTCAGCAAATCGTTTTCCCACGATTCCCTTTGGCAGCATTTTCGCCTAGCTCCTCTGCTGAGTCACAATTAACTCTTTCATCGACAACAATTCCTGAAGACAGGGAAATGAGCTCTTCGGATTGGTTGAAGGGCGAATGCTGTTTCAGCCAAATTAAAAATTTCTTCAAATCATTCGTATCTCGATTCTGCCACGATTTCAGTAAAGAAATGTATTCGTCGGAAGATTCTTCCGTCATTTCAGCGAAACTCCCACTGTTCCGTCACCTGAAGACTTCAAGGCAAGGTGTAAATCCAACGCGCTACGACGCCATCAGACGTATTTCGGCCTTGGTACAAGCCACTCCTAACCTTCATAAATAGCATTTGACCTGCTCTATAGTTATGACCGACCAAACGCCGCACCAAAACTTATCCGATCGCCGAACCGTAAAATAACCCTCACTCACGAAACGTTCAAAACATTGCTCAGACAAACTAGTCTTAAGATTAGACATATTCTGAAGGTACACGTGACCTGATTTAGTGTAATGAATATTCCCAGCTGCATGGAGGTGAACTAACATGCGTTGGACGGAGTAGAGATGAAGATTTCGATCACCTATTCTTTCCGCTCTCACGAAATAATGCATTACAGAAACTTCCTTGAAATACTGCAAACATAATTTAGCTGTACGGCTTCTTTCTTCTAGAGTCTTCACCGCGCTGGATACAGCACTCAGTAAAGGTTTGTCTTTTGATAGAAAAGATTCTTCGGAGGAAGACAAGCTTATCAACTCGTTGTGAATTCCTCTGAGGGTCTCGACGTCAGAACCGCTTAAAAATCCGTTTTCCTCGCAATACTCCACAATCAAAAGACCGATTGCTGCCTGAGAAAGCGAATGAGCTCCTAATGCTTTTGCATAAACATGTCCATTAGCCATGTGGACAACAGCGTTCTTAGCAAATACCTCACATTTCTTCGAGGCCACTGCCACCCATGATTTTTCCCACTGAACCCACGTAACTCATAAGCAGGTGAAACCCACCTAATCTCACTATTACCTTGGACATAATATAACGTTCAATATAATTCCAACAGTCAAGCAAACTTCAATAGGCTCGTACAGAGAGGGGATCTTTTTATTTACAGGTCATGGCCTATTCGTAGAATATCTGTATAGATTCCATCTGACCCCTTCTCTAAACTGCAGTTGCGGGGAAATGGACTCAACAATTCATTATGCTACAAGGTATATTCTAACATCATCCTGGCACATGGTTTCTCCGTCCGGTGAAAATGAAAAAGCATGGTTTAGAAGTGTAGCAAGTAATCAAGGCGCAAAGAAAAAGTTGAAACTTTTGATTAAACATCTTCATCGTTACCGATTTTTGTTTAAACCTTATCCTTAATAATAAGTGTGAAATTTAATTATGTGATGAATGATGTTAAATATTTTTAATTATTAATTTTGTGAATAGTACCCTTCTTTATGTTTTCACTAATCTTGTTCATAGATGACTGGTAGAGTAGTTTTAACAGATGATTGTTTTAATACTTTTGTTTTTGTAAGAAAAATATCGCCAAATTAAAAGTATTGTTTATAGTATGTTAGCACTATTACCTTGGACAACGCATCAGTATCGTCTGCCTGAGAAACTACATCCATAGCTTTAATGAAAAGCGGCTGAACAAATGTCATAATACACCTTTGTTTCCCCATCCTGCATTCTTCATCAGCGAAACAAAGACATATATTAATTGATGTGGGGTTAGAAGGTTGAAGATTGACGAAGGGCAAGGATATCACTGCTGACTTTTCGTATCATCTTTTTCCTGTGACAATCTTCACGAAACCACTCCATCCCGTATGAGGTTCTTCAGCTGACTTGGGACCCGCCTTCCAAATCCAGTGGTATATGGTTCCGATTTCGGCATTCATCGGTCAAAAGTTCAGGGAGAGGACGTCTTCCATTACCAAGCGATTCAATCTATGGTTCTTGGGCCAGTCGTGAGTAACGATTGGGATGAATCCAAACTTTCCAACAATATTTGCCGTTGGTATAATCTTTTGTCACGGAATCAGGGGTGGCGCCAGAGTGGTGAACGTGAGGCCAGACAAGCAAAATTTTTGTGCGGGGTATTCAAATGTAGTTGATAAATAATAATTAATTTGACACCAATTTCATTACACTCGGGGGGCCCCCGGGCAGCAGGGCTTGCCCCCTTGTCGTGTAAATTGCCCCCCCCCCGTCGGGGAAAGTCTAGCGCCATTCCAAGGTGGAATACAAGAACACGTCTGAACAGCTGAAGTAGACGTAACCACACTGCACTCCTCCCATCAAATGAAAAGTTCCATGTCCATCCACAGTTCGAATGTTGTGATCTGCATCTCAGTTGTCGAAGACAAACTGAACAAATCCATTGTCCTGAACTTCACTTAAAGTGTTCATTGTCATGGCAGTTTCATACTTACAGATCTCGCTGTAGGAAATAGAGGATGCTAATAGCTGCATCTATAATCTTTTTTTTCATCAACGGCATCTTTTTTTCGGTCGGCGTACCAATTGTCCGTTAAAATCTTCTAGGCAACTGGCCTAAAAGAAACAACAGTCCTGAAACATTTCGTGCTGGCTGAAATAAGAACGGCATTGCCGTAGCTCTCGTGCTGCCGATAAAAGCTCACGCAGACGCTTTTTACTATACAACTTGTCACTCCGAGTACTGAAATATAAGAGCATATCCTTAAGGTTCGATAGCAGGTACTGGCAGCGAATGTGCAGCAGAATCCTGCTTCAATCGGAGTATTCCGGAATCTGAGGAGGAACGCGATACCGAGGAGCATGTTCAAGTCAAACGTACCAGCGCTTCAACCGGAGAGGATTATTCAAATTCAAAGACGATTTTAATGAACGATATTGAACACTACTTGTTTATTTATGCGTGAATATTTTGATTTTAAAATTATTTTCATCAAGTTTTATTTTTTCAAACAAATTAATTTTTTTGTGAAAAAAATGCTGTTTTCTGTATGTTTTTAAACTTTTTTTATGTTAATAAAATTATATAAACTCGCTATTTAAGACTTTTTATTGCAGTAATGAGTTCTACTTGCAAAAGAGAAACGTTTGATACCAACAGCACCTCTTTTTGATTGTCCATTGCTGAGTTATGACGTTTTGGGGGAAGTCCAAGATAGCGGACGTTTACTCAAAATTTAGGGGTGTTGCCCAAGGATGATTTTTCTGGGGAAGTATAGGGGGCGCAAGGAACCTATTTCAGAAAGAATTAGCTTTATAATAATTATTTCCGTCTCGAGCCAAATTTAGGTCTAATTTGCCTATACTAAAAACAAATAAGCATAAAATAAAATCAGCTGTGTTATTATCGTCTGCTTGTTCCAGGCGGGAAAAAAATGTGTAAAATATTTACATCCATAGAAAACAAAATATCGAATATTAATGAATGAAATATCAAAATAAGCTAAAATTTTCCAGTGCTTTCAAATATATACAATTTTTAACTGTATCTTTAATGAGTAAAAAGATGGAAATTTGAACTTCAATAAAAGGTTTGAAAAAAAGATGAAGAAAAAAGGTTGCAATAAAAATGTCTTTAAATAATGCATGCCAAGAAATTGTGCCAAATTAATTTTTCTTCTGTTTTCCAATTCGTACATTTCTTAGGTTTTTCTTTTTTGTAAAGTAAATTTAATCAATTCTATTTTTCTGATTTAATTCTTCAGGATTATTGAGACTCTTGTTATTAGAATTGATATTAATTTGCTTTTCCCACTTGAAACAAAATAAAAAAAAATGATTGCGAGAAATTTTTTGTTCGGTTGCAGAATTACATATTATACTCAACAATTCCACCGGAATAGAGATAATGATTTAATTAATAACATTTTATTTAAAACAGGAATTGAGGAAACTGCAATGTTTTTATACAAGTTAAAATGTCAAGGATTATATTGTTAAGCAGGGAAAGGTCTTCACCAATAGAAAAGGAATGAACTTATGTTTTTTTTAATGCATTTCATCAGAAGCTCAGAATATTGCATTTCAAAACGAAATTTTTACGATACAATTTAGAATAACAACAAATAATTAAAGATGCATGCACTGATTCAAAAAATAAAATTGGTTCGTAATTCAAACATACAGAGAATATTAATGAGGACGAATTCGAACTAGGCTTAGTAAAGAAAATTTCAGAAGCATAGCATGTTTAATATATAAATTAAATGTAATAAAATTATTAAATACAAATGACATACATATAAATAAAGTTATATTTATCTTATGAAAACTTAATTATCTTTATTACACAACAAAAAGCATGCATACCTCTTATAACAACCAAAGGAACGGCGAAGCAAATCAGGCTGTTTATAAATAATCTACCGTTGCCATCGGAGAGTTTCCAAATGTACGCCAAAATTGGTGTTTCCATACGTGAAAATAATTCACGAATGGTACCGGGGGCGTGTGAACCTTGTGTAAGGATTCCCCAGTATTGGAGTTTGATGCAATCTACACCACTTAAAATGTATATGAACGCTTGATTTGGTGTTACCTTAAAATAAAGTGCTTGTTAACACTGTTTTTAAGGTTTTTCAACACCAAATTTGGAGCGGCATTACTCCACAGTTTTTACAGTGTATTAAGTTTGAAAAGTGTAGAAAAAAGCTTAGAAATACGCTAATATTATTACAAATATTACTAATATTACTAACAGAAAACTCATCGTTATTCAATATCATCCGAATATTTTGTTGGAAGTGAATTGAGGGCTTCATTTGAATTTTGCGATGAAAGAATACATACTGAAAATCACAAAAGAACAAATGATAGTGACGTGATCCAAAGACAAAATGCGGGGAAAATGATTATTGGAACGGAAAAAAGGAAGAAGAAGGAAAGAAAGATACACTTTAATACAAAACTAAAATTTCATATTGGAAATGGGTATGTGAAAATAAATATTACGAAAGATGTTTAGCAAATATTTCCATTGTTAACTCTTCTAGTAACATTAGCTTAAATTTTATGTAACGTATTTAGATAACTCTTATTACGAAAATCAAGGTTTAAATACTCAAAGAATAAAAATAAACCTCCCAAATGATTTAATTTAATTCATTTTCTTTTAAAGCAGATATGTTAAATAACATACACTATTTTTGGGGCTTATAGCAATTATATTACTTTCCAAAAGAATATTCTGTCTCATTTCATCCAACCAGAATGCGTAATTTTCTTCTCTCAAATTTTTAGGGAATGTCACGTATGTGTCGTCCCCAGACCCCATTTACTTCAAAAATACATTAAATTAAAGCCTCGTTCACTTGAAAACAACTTTTCCGACAAGATTTTCCCGATGTTCTCTAGTGGTTTTATTTTGAATTCATGAAATTAAAATCTTATATAGCTGTGTTACTCGATGTTCACCGATTCTAAATTACAGCTCTGAAGTTAAGTCCTTTTCAATCTTAAGGAGGTGAAAGTTCTGGGAGGATTTATTCTAAGAAATTTTGCTCCAATTTAAGTCATCTCTTAAAAATAAAATGGGTGCTTCAAGTAAATATTTTCTATTTTTTTGAATATTTCTCAGAAATTTTCTTTATAGCTTTATTCTATCATTTTAATTCCGTTATAAAAAGAAAATTAACTACGTTCATTATTATATTTTCGACATTTTTTGTAAAATATATACAATAATTACATTACTAAAATAGCAAGTCTCATCAATTCATAAGCGAATTCTGAATACAGACTGATAACAGTAATAAGAAAAGTCTAATACTGAAATTTAACATGATTTACAATTAAACTAGCTATTATGCACGGAATTGCTCGCGATTAAAACACTTTTATGTTCAATATTTTTAATGAAATACTATTTTTGTATATAAAATTATAATACAAAAATTCCTTTATCGTCTGAAACGTTTTTACTTCAAATTTTGTTCTGAAATATTGAAGTATAAGAAGGATTTTGACGAATGTTTTGGGTCAACTAATTAAATAGTTAAATTTTCATTAATAAAAAGCGTCAAAATGAACCAGATCAATAGTTGTTCCCGATATAAATTATTAATCGTCTGCTTTTAAACTTTTCTTTATTATTCTCCCAGAATTTTGTTTATATTTTCGAGGCAACAGCTCTTCATACGTATTGTTCTTTAACAATAAAAAATACATTGCAACAAATTGTGAATTTTATACACAACCGAATTTTTTTTAATTATTGAAATGAACAATTTTGAACGCAAATGAAATCTGTATCACTGAAAAGCTATTTTTTAAACTTTAATATAGTATAAAAATAGTTATTCTACCATAACACTTTTGAAATATATAGAAAAAAAAACTCAAAATCTTGCTTAATTTTCAATGACATCACTGAAAAGTTATTTTTTAAACTTTAATATAGTATAAAAATAGTTATTGTAACATAACACTTTCGAAATATATAACAAAAAACCACAAAATCTTCCTTAATTTTCAAATAAAAATTTAATTAACTTTTGGACCTTTTAAAGCTGACAGTGATCTTTCACTTCTTTTTAAAATATTTATAGAAATAAAAAAAATTTATTCAAAGTCTCACCGTTGCCTAACAACGAAGTATCATTAAATTTGCTTTATTTAAGAAACGCCTGCTGTAATAATTTATTTATTAAATTGTGAAAAATTAATAAAAGGTGAAGAAACCATTTCACAGATATCAAATTGGTATCATTGAAAAGGTAAAATTTTTAACTTTAAGATGGTATAAAAGCAATTTTGGGGGATAATTTGCTCCAAAGTTAATATGGAAAAACTGTTTCGTTTAATTTCTAACGCAACTGTCGTATGACTGTTTAATTAACTTTCGGACTTTGAAAAGTTGACAATAATCTTCCTCTTGTCTTAAATAACAATTGTGCAAAGTTTGGTTGAAATTGCTGCAGTAGTTTAGGAGGAGATGTGGAACATACACACATACATACTCACATACACTCATACATACCCACATACACACAATCATACCCACAATGATTTTTATTTAAATTAAGATTACGAACAAAAACAGTAATAAAATTTATTATCTTATTAAGAATGGCCTTATTCATTACCTGCGTGTTAAGTTTCGTATTCCGAAAATTTACCTAGGATGGAATAATAGCATAACATAAAAAAATGGACGGGCAAAGGCATAACAATCAATAATAATCAAATCAATAATATTTTATTGGAGACTCTAAATACAATAATTATAACCTTTCGTTTAATTGAATGGATCAGATAATCGTCGCGTAACAACAACACCTCACCCAATTTTCGAAATTTTAAATGAGGAATTAAATATTGAATTTTTGGAAACCAATATTGATTATTACTGAATTTTTTTTCAAATCTGGTATGAACGTGAAACCATATATCCATACTACTCTCATGAATGTTGAAGTTTCAAATTTTATCAGGTTAAAAAGTTATTGTAAAAGTAATATTGAAGTATGTATAAGTTAATAAACGTTTTAAATTTCTTAACATAATATTTGTAAGACATTCTAGAGCTTTCGTATTTCGATCCAAAATGAATTAACTATACCACGGAAATCCTTAAAATTTAATAATTTTTTACTAATCTTTTAAATAAGAAGTTTAGTTTCTGTTGCTGGTACATAGTTTAAAGTGTTCTCTGGAAAAATTAGGAATTAATTCTTAATGAATGCTTGACTGATTACTCATTTCTTTCCGGGTGGCACCGAAATTTGTGCATTGCAGCGAATAAGACATCTACAACTAAAAAATATTTAGTTTGGAAAAATAATTTGTTTTTTGAAGAAACTAGAATTTTGGTGAAAGGTATATTTCTTCGCATCCTCGTATATTTTTATGATTATTAAGAAAACCGTGTACAGTGCTGAATACTACCACCAGCTGCATCGATGCAATATTTAATAAATAGATTTACCTAGTTCTTGAAAAGTATAATTTTTATTGCAAAAAATATTTAAGAGGTATTTTAATTAAAATTTTAATTCTCATTACCTGAAAAAAGTGTATTTTTAAAATTTATTTATTTTAATTCTACGGTAAAAAAGACGAATGGAAAAAATTCCATTGTGCAAGAATAATAATTTTTTATGCTTTGATGTTTATTGAAAATTAATTTAAGTCCGTGATTTAAAGATGCATAACTTCAAAACTTAAAAAATCTGTTTCCTGAACATAAAAATGTCATAATTTTTTTGGAGTGAGCTAAATTTCAAAACATAATTATATATCGTTTATAAGGAAATACATCCAATTTTAATGAAATTCATTTGAATTTAATTTTTTTCCTAAGCCAGCCAGAAAAAAGAAAAAATAATAAATATAACGAACAATCATTTTATTTGTATTCTTTCTTGATATCTAATTAATTATTATTATAGAAGAAAGTGGGAGGTGGAAAGAATGAAAATGAAGTTTAATATTCTTCGAAAGCGAAAAAATCGGAATGGTTTAATTTTTTCTGGTTTGTTTAAATCCAAAATATTTTTGGAAAGAGAAAATGTAAACTGCAATTTCTTTTATAAAGTAGGTTGTTGGAGATAAATTATTCTTTCTCCTCCCATAAAAACTCTTAAACAAACATGCAATTTATTTAATTTATTAACTTTTGATCTTTAGTATAAAAAGTTGCAATAAATTAAGTGAACTAAATTACTGAAATATTGTTTCAGATGATTCTATAAGATAAGGTGATCGACGTCAAGTGATTATTATTATTAACTATAAAATCACTTGTCATGGTATGACGGGTGCAAATTGCCTCTTCATTCGAGAGATTTCCCGTCAAATTTGACATGTTTAAAAGATATATATGCGAGATGAATGTTTAACATTGATTGGAAACAAATAAAATAAACATATGTTCTACGACAAGATTTTTTTATTTACATATTTCTTTATTCAGAGAACATCTTCGTGTACAACATTCCGTGTAAAGTAGTTTTCATTGTTTTACAATTTTATTATAATTAAAAAAACCATGAAATTCTCAGATTGTCAAACATAAGTCAAAAGTTAAAATTTCAAAGGAATTCTTTTTGGACATTCTAATCAAAACAAAGCACTTCTCATCTTGTCAAACGTTGCAAAAAATATTATCAAATTATGTCATCAAGATTGCAATAAATAATAAGATGCATTGTGGCGTCCAAGCTATATCCCACGCATGATATACCACTGACGTACTTTACTACTTTCTATTAAAAATCGGAATTTAATTTGAAATATACAATTATAAATTAAAATTTCTCGGGAACTATTGATCATAGTAAATTTTATAACAATCAGGAGCAAATTTTATTTTACAGCTATTAAATTTGAAATTAGAATGACATTTACTCTTTTAAATTTAAAATTATTGCAATTTACGTTCTCTAACAATGGAATAATGCTTTTAACGCCTCGCAATGCCATGGCACGAGTTTTATTGTTGGTGACATCAGATCGTTACCGAGAGACAGATATGGGCGATTATATTAGTAATTTTGTTAGAAACATTATTACAATTTTCGATGTAGTATGGATAAAATAGAATTAACTGACTAAATATAAAATGCGGCAATAAATTGAATAACTTGACAAATACACAAATAAGAAAATGCGGCATAATGCATTATAAATTTCATCCATCCATATAGGAATAATACCATGTTTTTTCTTGTATTTTGTTTCTCTTTATGGAAGAAATGTTATGAAAATATTCAATTTGGATTCTTAACATAAAACTGTAACATTAAAAGAAAGAGCGAAGTTTTTTTACTCTGCGAAAATTATTATAACGTTAATTACAAATCTCTTTGTTCAAATAGACGCCTATTCAAATGTATGCCTACAAATAATGCAAATTCAGCTGATGAATTCAGACTTAAATAAACTGAGAATTGAATCCAAAGATATGGATATATTCACTAAATATCAAATGCGAATAATCATACCGATTTTAACACAATATTGCTTCTCTATTATGTGTATTGTAATGTATCTTGGGATATTAAATGTAACTAATTGTAACTGTCAGCAATGGGAACGCCCTCTGGAAGTGTGAACTACCAGTAGAGGCCAAGTTAGAGACTTAAATGCGGTGCTAAGGAACAACTATCATTTTAATGTTTTATTTAATTATGATATTAAATATGTAAACTTGCCCTTGTGTAACGTAAACATCAATAAATGATTGTTACACTAATTGAACTTTCTACTGAACCTAATTGAATTCCACAATCCAGTACTGCAAAATTAAGAGAAGCACAGAAGATTTATTTTTGGATGAAAATTACTGTAGAGTTAATTACAAAACATTTTGTTCGTAAGGACGTCTATTGAAATACATGAATTCAAATGATGCAATTTCAGTTGATGAATTTGGAGTTAAGGTATCCTGAAAATTGAAAACAAAGGTAATGATACATAACATAAAAAAATGTAAATAATCATATTCATATTATCGCGTTATTACTTCCTTTTATTGAATTCATTGCTTAAAAACATCATCTACATGTCATGCAATGATTTTCAAGAAAATGATATCAAATGGAATTCTTAATTATACATCCAATAACTAAAGTACCTTCATCTGAAAACGCAGTTCATCTTAAAATTCTAATACTTTATTATAGGCCATCCTTTTCAACAATTCTTCTTTCACTGTTTGACAATAAGTCATTCATCATTCATATAGTATAATGGAGACGCAAGCAGGGGAGAAAAAAATCCCAAATAATTCGATGGTATTCGACCTGAGACAGCAAAAGAAAATTTTGGGTAGGAATTGGTTAAGCATACCTGAAAAGGTGCATAAATTGATATCGATATTTCGCCGATATATCGATCTGCAAAATAGACAACGTGGTTGGAGAGACAGGACTCTTAAGATAATATTGATGAAGGTGCCTGCCATTGTACTAGGAGGAACTGAAAATTTTTCCATTCAGCTTTTTAAAATATATTCGTAGTGAATTGAAAAGCACCTCCAGGTTAACATTGTTGGTATCTTTTACAGTCTAGGTGTATGAATGATCTAAGTGTGGTGTATATAGGTTTTATATGAGTCTTAAAAACACCTTTTATTTTGTTTAATTTAAAAGAGGTTTGTCTGTTTCTATAGAAGTCTGCAATATTAAGAACCATTTTATTAATGGAACGTTAAAATTCGTTGTAATGTTAAAAAGTGATCACTAATGAATGTGTCTTCGATTTAATTCAAATATTTCACAAAATACTTTAAATAAACATATATCTATTCTTCAAAAGAAAAAAGTAATAATGGATAAATTGGTAGGCCATTTATGGATACTAAGCAAGAAAGTTTAGTTGTATAATAGATAAGCTCAAGTCTTTTTTACTACACTTATAATTGATATCAAACATTTTGACGACAGTTATAAGTTATATCCTTACGTGAGCAGTTCCGATTTCCTAAAGCCGAGTTTCCCCTGTTTTCAGACCTAACAACTGGGAGTTGGAACCCAATTCCACGGAAGAACCCTTATGTAAGTGGGCCTAGCGTACGGTAAATATTGCATCAAAAGTCCAATACCCTACGATTGCTGTGATGTGCAGGTTCAAAGAGTAGAATGCAAACTCAGGTGTCATCGTTTGGGCACGGTTCGAAAGTACGAGGTGTATCCCAAAAGTACCCATCCAATGAATTTTTAAATAACCAAGACGTTAATATAAGAAACCTAAACTAAACGGAGGGTTAGAAGGGGAATGTCGGGTAAGATGACGAGGAGAGTCAGATGACGAATTCGATTTTTCTCGAAAATTACCCTAGATGACTACCTCGATTCTGCATCATCGGAGACCTATAGCGAACAGCTACTAGTGTCACACCAAAGATTCCATCCCGTTATTTGTGTGATTCACAGCACACGGTAATGTGTTTTTGTGTTGTGCCTACGTAACTTTTGGTTACTGTTTGGTAAGGGATGACTTTCATGGAGTAAATATTTTTAATTGATACATCTGGCATTCATTAAGATATGTTTTGTGATGTATTATTTTACTTTTTTCTGATTATATGATATCCTTGAATGTTTTTTCGAAATAAAAAACCGTCGGGTAAGATGACGAATTGGGTGGACGGTAAGAAGATGAACTCCTCCATGCTAATTCATGTGCTCTTCGTGTTACTTGATTGCCGCTTGCCCTTCATGCACCTTACTGGCACTCTAGTGAAAAATGAGCATATCATTAAGAAGAAAGGAGAAAGAGGGAGAAGAAAATGAACGAAAACTGTGACAGTTGAAGAAAGCTAACCTACTAAAAATCCTACAAAAAAAGAAGAAACTAGCTAAGCGACAACTCAACTTTTAATGTTCTGAATCTGAGGTCTCCACTCATTCATTTGAATTTCCTTGCGTTGACACTGATGACAATCTGGATACAGAGGACGTCGATAATGAAGAAGGCATTATTTGCGGTCAACTAGAATCGTTGTTCCAATGTTTCTGTGCAAAATCTGGGCCCAATCCGTCCGTACAAGTTGGGAGAAATCCAAGCTACACATCGCCCATGGAGATGAGATTTTTGTAATGATTTTATTTCTTAAATTTAATCTTAAATTTCTATTGATAATGTTTCGTTTCTTTTATGCTGTTTCTTTTATTCGATTATGTTTGTTTTTTGTTATGTGCAATTTATTATGATCAAGATGTAATTTCAACAGTTTTAAATAGTTGTTTCATCAATATTTGACAATAAATTAAAATGTTGTCTGGGGTCACCATGTTACCCGACAATCTGGAATCAATCGCAGATTAGTTGTGAACCCACTCGTAAAGAAACTGAAAAGTTCAGTAAGTTTTACTCAAGGCGAGTTCAATGTCCGATGGCCGGAAATAGTGAATTGAGGGATTAGACTGCCCAATAGTTTGTTATAACTTCCAAAAAGTTACATCGGTTACCGAGGAGGTAATTGGTAATGAAGTATTGCACGTTCACTTTGCGAGGCAAATTCCGGAGAATTCCTCAGTTGCTTTCCAGCTCTCTAAGAGCTTATTCAGCCAAGGTTTGGCTTATCGTTTTCACGGGACTAGGCCCGAACAAGTACAGCGTCTCGGGCTGAGAGCTGCCTTCAAAATTCTCGATCACGAGAATTCGATCTCGAATATCGACTCCGAATCCAATCTCCATCGACTCTCTAAAAATTTCAGCTTAACACCTTTAACCCTGCCTTATGAGGCGTGGCCGAAAGGTTAAGTGTCCATGATTTGTTCGGGTGACGAACCAATTCCGCCAACCACAAACATTCGCTCCTCTTCCCTCTTCATCATTGGAAAAAGCTATAATGCAATGCGTCCCTTTGACGGTCCATCTGGGTGGTTTTCCAACGGTTACTCTCAGGGTCCTTGCAACCCCCTCGGGGTTATGTAATCCGGGGGTCGTTTTTACGACATCGGCTTCCTTTCGACTTCCGCGTTTCGGCTAGCTCGCTGGGCGGTCTGGTCACTCTGTCTCGCGGGAAATTGGCGGTCCCAAGAGTCCCCTGTACTCTTCTTATTAGCTAATAAAAATCTTTGTCATTGATGGGAAAATGATTTTGCGCTTTACAATTTTACCTGCTGCTAATAAACAGAAATAAAATATCCATGTGATTTAACATGAAATTCTTACATATTACGACCCATAAAATATCAACATATGTATTACGAGGTGCAACAGCGTTGGACGACAAATACATTAAATTTTATGCATAGTTTTAACTATTAATGGCCCATCCATGTAAAAAATTCTAAACTTCTTTGAGAAATTGGAATTATATGCATGGGATGATTACAGTTAATATAACGCTCACTCTTTTCCATGATGTAATTTGCTTCATTTCTTAAAATAATTTGCTTCTTACACGCAAAGTTTTAAAATTATAGTTTTGGAACAATTTTTTTATATGAAAGAAAGAAATACGGAATTTCCTAAATATTCAACACGTCATTTGCCCTCCATTTTGTAATATTTGTCTCTCTTGAGATGATGGCATTAGATCTAAGAAAACTATCTCTATTTATACATATGAAAAAAAGAAGAGAAGCACACTTAAAAATTAGTGCAGAGCATCACAGTGTAGTGATGCCATTTTTAATTTCTTTTACCATCGGTGTGACTCGATTTTCTTGCATTTTATCATTCAGTGAAGAATGGCCATTCTTCAAATATGAAGAACTGGGGCTTTTGCAGAGTTTAATTGTTTAGTGGATAATGCACAGTATTTGGGGATTTAAGGCCAGCACGGAAAGAGATATGATGCATTACTCTTTAATCGTTTTGGATTTTTCTGATCAATTAAAGACCGCTACTGAAATGCAAAATACGCTTTTCCTGTTGTAAATAATGTTAATAGAAATACTTAGACATCATTTATATATGGTGCTAAATATAAAGTATAAAATTTCCAAAAAATATTTTCTATTTCTTTTTTCTATTTGTGTTGTAAAAATAATCAGCTAAATATTTGACTTACAAAGAAAAAGATGGACTTTGCAAACAAATTTATTCTTATGACTTTAAATCTTTTATCATAATATTGTTGCAACACAAAATAAAAATAAATCGTTTTGTAAAATTAAAATTTAGATATATGCTATAAGTATTTCTTAAGCTAATAGATAAGAAATTTATAAAGTTTATTTCAATATTATAAAACTCATAATTTTTCCATACGTATCTAAGCAAAAATATTTTATTAATTTTGCTATTTATATTGCGCACATTAACTCTTCGGTACATTTTTTATATGGCGGATACTATTTAAATTGTTTCATATGCAAAAATTTCATGAATTTCCTATTTTAAATTTAAGTAATATCATTAAGATCTTCAAATGCAACAGCATCAATATTATTTTATGTTGTTTTTGAATAACCTATATATTGAAACTTCTAACGTCAGAAGAATATTACATAACAAAAATTTCAGTTTTTTCAAACTGAAAATTGATTGCTTTATGTGTTTTTTTAAAACAAATAGGAGTATAAAAAGAAACTAAGATAAATTTTTATAAAGCTAATTACAAATTATATTTTATCTAAAATTGTTTGAATTATGTTTACTATAATAATAGAGATAAGAGAAAACCTTCCAGAGGAGAAGAGTAAGTGCAATGCTCATTATGTGAAGAATGGACTGACATAGAATGCACTCTAGTGGAACTTACGTGTGCGACTTTTATGAAAATTAGACAACGTTCAGTAATCGAATATTTCTTTGAATTCTATAACTAATATATTCTATAATTCTATTAATTCGATTCTATAATAATATATTATACATATAATATAATAGAGACATTTAGGCTAGGAGACATCAAGGCTAGGGAAATTTTGATTTTTTCCTTCTTTTACTGATATTTGTATAAAGGCATTTAATGCCCGATGGTTAATATTTTTTTAAAATTAATCTTGTTAGCGGTATTATGTTTGTTTGCTCTTTTTTAAATTCATTTGTTGGTTACTTGTCTTGTTCATCTTTGATTGAGAAATTTCGGGCTATGAGGAGCTCTTTTAGAAGAAAGTCAAGCTTCTTACAGAAAAAAATCCCAAATAATTTGAATCCATATCGAATATAGTGTATAGCCCTGGAAAAAGTGAACTAGAATGGAGTCCTTGTTTGTTTAATTCTATTCTCTCAGATAATAGTTCTTGGCTTTTTGCTTTCTTTGAATAATTTTCGATTATATCTTATATTTTTCCTTCAGAAATGCTTCAATAATTAAGCGTCTTATATCATAATGCATTGTTTTTCTATTAATAAAACATTTTATTACATTTTTCCCATTTATGCTAATGATTAAGTATTCCATGTTTGTCACCCATTGAGATATTTAAGAATATTACACTAAAAAAATGAATTTTTAAGTATTATTGTTTTCTCCCAAGTCAGAAATAAAATATTTTCCATATAGTTACTAAACAGTTCATTGAAAAGTTTAGCAATAAGGTCTGCAAAAATTAACACTTCCAGTCATAAACTTCTTCCCAAATCTAAATTGTATTTCAAATTTCTCTTCCATTCTTCTACAATTTACAAGGAAAATTATGCATTCCATTTTTACCATTGCGAACCTTTACAAATATGTCCACCGTGTAATTAATTTCAGCTTTTCGTTAATCTCAGCGAAGTCTTTGAAATTCCTTGGTCTTCCATTGGTTCACACAATCATAATCCTAAAAGGTGACATCATAACAATGCATTGAACAGGAAAGTTAGTGAACTTCTCAGAATTCGCACTGACTAAAAATAATTAAACTTGCATGTACTTAAGCACGACTCAAGCATGAACTGCAATCATTTTCCTCGCTTAAAACTGACCGCATTTGGATGAGGAATAATTGTATTCGCAAATCCTTTCACTCCACGGGATTTTTCACAGACATGTTGGATTCGTTATTTTGAATAATATGCGCGACGATCGAACGGAAGTCGAGGAGGCATTTCTCAGACGGGATATTCAGTGTTTTGTAACATTAAAATACTCGGCAAGGAAAAAGTATTTATTTGCAGGTTTAATCCATTAACGCCTAGCAACCGTTTTTACGTACGCTTTTAAAAATGCATCATGAACTCAACGGATTTTCTTTTTCAACATAAAATTTAGAAAAAAGGGCTTTTAAGTATTGGTTTTTATATATATTCAACCGATGACTAGCCTTTAGAGTTTCAAATAAAGCTCGGAAGTAGTTTATTGCAATGTCAATGAAAAAAGGGTGACTTTCTTCAATTCTTTATCAGTTACTTTACTTGCATTTAGCAAATATTTGTAAAAATTTTGCGAAATGAAGACGGCAAATTTTCACTGGTAGCAAGCTGATTTTTTAAACATTTGGTTGTAGTTAAGCAGAAAAATTCATGTTTACGATGATTTTCCGATTATAAAACAGAACCATGACCAGGAACCGACGTGTTGTGCGTTAAACGTTGCATCGGAAGATTAAAGAGAAAGATGGTGACGCGTCGGAACTTGAAGGAAGATGACTTTCCCGGAAAAAAATTTCCTTGATGGTATGGAGATACTGCCGCTCAGTGCTAGATAATTACAATTACGGTGATTAGATTTTGAGATCCCTAGAGAAGAACCGAAATCGAGCACGATTCAGAAGTAAAAATGTTTTTATCTTAGAATTTAAGTAGAAATAGCGCGTTTATGTTTGAAAATTAAACGTCGTAATAAAGGGATTTATTTTAAAGATGGAAAATTTTCTAATCTATTATACCTTTAAACTAAATCCTTTTTTAATACGGTTATTTTTGGAATTTAACAATATTTTGGATTTTGATAGTTTATTTTGTATTACATTTCTCAACAAAGACGCCAGGCTAAGGGGTCTTGTAGTAAATTATGAATTTAACAGGAAGGATATTTTAGTAATTTTCCAATTTATTTCACGATATGTAATATTATTATACAAAATATTATTGAAAAAAATGAGACTTCGGTAATAATGCGATTGGACAGTGGCATGAAAGGAATAGCATGTGAGCTTTTTGCTAAGAACCCAAAAGATTTATAGTTGTGTTATAATTTGATAATGTGGAAAATTCACCAATATTTTTATGTCACACTTTTTGCTTTAGTCAGTGAAGAGCTCGCAAGTGCCTTGTTTGAAATTCAATAATTTAATTCTTCAGTGGTTTCTTTGGATTATGTAGAGATTTAAAGAAAAGAAATTGTCTATCCATTCATTTTCTTTCAAATTTTCTGTGTATTTTTATGCACCATTTTCGGCCAAATATTAATGAATCAATGCTATACAAAATGAAAAATTTCTTATAAATGAATTGTAACATTTTCAATTTTTATGCAGAACATATAAAATAAATTGTTAATGTTATTATATTTCAAAATTTTACTGAGGATTAACCCTTTCTGGACGAGCGCCTCATGTGTGAGTTTGCTCAAGATTCCCCTCAGGGCCGGGCGCCGCATCCGCGCGTTACGGCGAAATTACCTTTGTGGGCCGAACGCCGCATATATGCGTTGGGCTTTTGGAACAAAATGTTTTCTATCAGCTGGCGTTATCATTCCATGTTTCTTTTAAAAGATTGGTCCCGTACATTAGTATTTCTCTCTCCGAGGTCAGTTTGTAGTCGGGCACGTGTCTGTGAATCATTGCATTAGAATTATTGGATTTTTGTGAGTATAAACAGAAACACGTGCTAGCAAGTGTAATGAGGAGCACATGTTGAAGAGCTCTTTGACTCATTTTGGAGTGGTTGTTCATAATTTCTCCTCTGGCTTGGGTTGGGATTTTATGGGATATATTCTCCCAAGGGTTTTATGCCTCTCAGTTTAATTTGTGCAGTTTTGGCTAGAAGAACTGTTATCTTTCAGAGGAGAAAATACGTAAATTTTAAAATGACCTATCTATGGATTTTTCCGATTATAATATCAAAACATTAAATTATTAATTTCTTCAACTAGTTCTCAATATTCAGATTCTGAATTAGAAGAGGATATTATCCATCTAAAACATGTATTACATGCATTTTAAAACATTTCCGTTTAATTAGGACTTTCGGTGATTCGATCTAGTCCGGATTACTGGGACTCTACTATACACTCCTTTCGAATGTTAAGAGAACCAAAAGTTGTGAACGCAAAGGGGAGAAGAGCATGACTAAGTCGAAGAGATCTTGAGAAGGGGAACGGATGTGATGGAAACAAGACTGTTCATCAAATAGGTTTATCGCCCACCCACCACTACCACTACGTTCAACACATACAATACTACCCTTGTATAATTATTAAATAGGCATGAAGTTTGTTTGAAGGTTGTTGCTTCAGCTTTTTTAATTGATTGTACCATTACAATAAGCAATTTTAGAAATATTCGCTTTTTCATCCGCCTCTAACTTCTAAACTATTAATATTACATGAGAAAGATAGGACTAAGTGTAGGAAATTTAATGTAGTTTGATTTTTTTTTCTAGACCCCATAGTTTTCGAGATATTTAAGAAAAACTGAAAATTCCCCTTTGAATCAATCCTGTATCCCCGGGCCCCACTCCGATGGTGACTATTATTATATTGTTAAGGGCGCTACCCCCAACTACTGTGCCAAATTTCAAAACTACACCATTTTTTCTATTTTTCCATCTGGACTAGGTTCCTAAAGCAAGGTGCCTAGTGGCAAGTTCTTGGGTTTTGAACTAGAAGGTTCCTATTTCGAAACACAGGTTTTGTAATGTTCCACCGTGTGTTAGGAGTTGGTACATGCAAAATTTGCCATCTAAGATCGAATTTCCTGAAGTGGGTATGACTTAGAAGATTAGAGGGAGAGACGCGGCACAGGTAACATCCTCACCATTTAACCAAAGCTCTAAATTATGAGGTTGGTCTCAAAAATCCCTCTCATAGGTTCAAAAAAGGGAAAATAAGTAAACGAAATTTTCGTATTTAATTTCCTTTTCTTGAGCCATTCTCGTTCCTTCATGCTTCAAAGTGTAAAAATAAATAAATTAATTAATAAGAATAAAAAAAATGAACGCTGCTTCCTTATGCAATGATTTTTTTCTACAGTGCTCTGAATAATAACACTTTAATTTTAACCACTGTGCACATTTTTGAGAAATTAGATGGATAATGAACAGTATGCTTTCTTCAAGAAATACATTGCGCCGGCAATTAAAAGTATCACTTACATAGTTATATTTATTCCTGTCTAAAGACAGTTGCACTTTTAAGACAAGACCAAAATTCTTTTCTGCAAACTCTCTTTCTTTCAGAAATTTTGAGAACAGGAATTAGACGTTTTTTCGAAGCCAAATTATGAAGTACATATTTTTGTTTTCCCTTACTTATTTTAGCTCACTCATCCCTTCAATATTTTTTTCTTTCTTTTAAGTATTATTTTGTTTGTTTTTCAGCTGGAATTGCTGGAGAGGAACTACTCTTAAAATTCATGAGATAACACAGGAATAACGCGTTTGCCTATCTTTTAATCCACTTTCTGATGTCCTAACCACTGTCTTCTCTATACTGAAACAAAGAGAAGATTTAACAGGGACAAAACGGCTTTAAAAGCCTGACCAGAACATAAATCAAGGGCATGGTGTTAAATTATATGACGAGTTGTCAGAGAATTTTCTAGCATAGAAAAATTAAGAGTAGAATGACTGCTTCTATAAAGACATGTTTTTCATTTAAGATAATATTGTACATTCAAAATGTGTATAAACGAAAGAAAATGTTATTTTTAACGTTTTAATACTATATTAAGAAATAAAATATTGATAATCATCTAGAAATATATATTTCAGATGTTCTATTTTATTTCCATTTTTTGTTAACTTTCTTTTGACCAAAATAAGCATGTTTCATTTATTTTGAGGAGTTAGCCTGGCTTGTTTCGATTTAGCTACGCAATAACAAATTCCTGATCATTTATGTTTTAAAATGCTCGGCAAGAAATTATATATGCGTGAAAAAAATTCGAACTTAGGTACTTGTTATGTTAATTCTTTTTTGTCTCTCTTTGTGATTGCTTTTAGAAAAAAGTAAATTATATAATTATTTTAAATGTTTTTAATTCTTATATACATTTATTAATTTGATATTTATTATTTCTCAGAATAAAAGTTCATAGCTCTACATTAATATCAGGAATATTATACAACTAATTGTTTTAAATTAAGTAGAAAGATATTTCATTATGTCCCGAGATATGAAGCTAGTTGGGTTTCCATTTAATACGATAATCTTATTAAAATAATTTAAAGTTAAGGTTATGTGGCTTTTTTTCCTGATGTTCTCCAAATGTGCTCAAATTTTACCATCCAAAGTTGCTTAAATTAGACAAATTAATTCAATGCGATTATTATCTTGAACAAGAGAAAAATCCAGAAATCTCTGACAATCAGTAGTAGTCCTCATAAATTGGAAGTGAAAAAAAGCCAAAGCAAGAAAGAAGGGCAGTAAAGGGATCAAACACTGTTTCAAAAAGAACGAAAAAGTCAGGTTGCGTAGTTATGTATCACATCTAAAGAAACAAATGAAGAAGATAATATGATGTAGTGCATAAAAAATGATTTACTTGGGTTCATACATTGTCTGCTGACATGAATTTGAAAATAAAAAAAAATCTTGTTATAAATATGCTTAGAGAGACTGACGATCCAATATCGGAAATCAGTTGTCCAATGGAAATCATTTTCCTTAATTAGACGGATGGCATAAATTTTATGCTATTTTTTCCTACTTGTGCATATATTAAGAAGTTAAAGAGATCATTTTTAAGATAAATAATCTATAAAAAAACTTCTCCCTTTTTATTAAAAATACTTGTCTATCACAGCACATTAAAAAATGGCCAGGTAGTTCAAATTCCGAACATTCTCCATCAAGTTTCTTCAGTCCAACGTGACAAACTTCTGGAGGGATTCAGTCCCTCCCAAGCAAGGACGAAAATGTCATCGGCTCTTGCCGGGGGACGTAGAACACGAGAAAAGTACACGCTTAAAAGAAAAACATGTATTTTGTTAATTAATAACAATACATACATTCGCTAAATGCGTGAATCTCACAGAGATCTTGCAACTATGAACTTGTAAGACGTGCCTGGTATTGTAGTCAGCTGAAAGAAAGAATATTCTAAAAGATTCTTTCCTATTCTTGGATCACCATTATAGCTACAGAGATGCGTCCTATAATATTCTCAGCACTGTTCAAAGGGATGTCATATAACAAATAAATTATTGTTAGTTATATTTATATTCTTCAAATAACGTTTTAGCATTGTATAAATGGAAGAAGTAATGCGTGAGACACACATATAAGCACATAATTCAAGAGACAATTTTGAGGTAGACATCGTCCACTATGAAGCATTACCTAATACCAAGAAAATCATTTTACTTACTGAAGAAATCTAGAAAATAATTCCAGTGTTGTCCTATAAAACAATAGGTGAAATTGTCCAACACGTCACGTATCACTTTCACATTGCCGTTGCTATTTTTGTTGTTGTTACTGCAGTGTTTGCGTAACACAACACTCGTTAACAATTTCAATTGATATTTCAAAAATTTTCAGTGTTTCTTGAAATTTAACTGTGTCCAAACTATATAAAATAAGATAACTTAAGCGCATATTCAACAAACATGTACACAACTGTTTCATTACCATCGTAATGCGAAAAGTAGACAGCCTATAAACCAGGCAATCGTTCCTTTCTAATGCGACCACATCAAAATGAAACGGCGGGCATTTCACATTAAATATGTATCTTTTAGTATTTCTTCTTCCCTTTACCTCAAATGTTGGCTTCAAAAAATGGGAATTATTCATTCGAAGAATTTTGTTCAGCAAAAAGTCAATAAAATATGAAAACAGCGAAATCAAAATATATTATTCAGAAATTTAACTTCCGAACAATCTATTTTCTTCCATTCCAATACTATGTTTCCTACCATTTAAAAAACACAGCAGACAAACTGAACAAAAGACATAAATTAAGCTTTAACCTGCATTTTCTTAAAAGTTCCCAGGAATTTAATAAGTAAATATCGGATGTCGGTATTTCTCAAGTTTCAACTAAACATTCTCTAATGGAAAGTGTATTTACTTTTCTTTAAACCCACTTTCCTATTTCAAAGTGACATATAGAAAAGA
>BGPR01004853.1:19569-58181 GCA_013235015.1 Araneus ventricosus
CGCCATCTTACTCTG
This sequence comes from Araneus ventricosus, assembly GCA_013235015.1. Lineage (NCBI taxonomy): Eukaryota > Metazoa > Arthropoda > Arachnida > Araneae > Araneidae > Araneus > Araneus ventricosus. The sequence goes on from BGPR01004853.1 coordinate 19,585, forward strand.
ATGTATATTAGCCAATATCCGCCTCCGGACATGGGGAATTCCTTTTGTCTAGTGGTTAGGATATTCGGCTCGGAACCGAAAGGTCCCCGCTTCTATCCCGCCGCCAAAGATGTGCTCCTGTATGAAGTGACCTTATCTTCCAGCGAATTGCATTAGTTTCTTCAATGTGTACAAAATAATGCATGCTGAAAAAGTACTTTTTGTTTTCAGTATGTATATTTAAATATTTTCAGGTAATCTTTTAAATTACATATAATTTTCGAAAATAAAGTCGGTTCGGATTAACCGGAATTTCGCATTAGAGGGGTTCGGATTAGCGGGGTTCTACTGTAATTCCAAATAATCGATAAGCTTCCTGAGAATCTATTAGCTTTTTTTGTCTAATAGGAGTTTTCAATGAATAAAAATAAATAATATGATCTTTTGGGCTTATTTATATCTAGTCTGGAGTCTATTTTTACTTTCTCGTATACGAAGTATACAAAGAGAAAGTATTGTAATCGTCAAAAAATTCGAACTCGAGATTTTGACGAATCTCCACGTTTAAGACCTCCCTGAGTCCGAAAAACACAATTTTGGAATTATGTCTGTCTGTGTGTCTGTATGTCTGTGTGTGTGTCTGTGAACACGATAACTCGAAACCTATTAGAGATAAAGGGATGAAATTTGGTATGTAGTCTTTAAACATAATTTGTAGGTTTCTATCAAATTTTGGACAAAATCCGCCAGCGGGAAGTCTGTCTGTCTGTATGTCCGCGGTCATGCGGACGCTATAATTCAAAAACTTGAATAGCTAGATGGATTAAATTTCGTACACAGTTTTATCGTCATGAATGTAGGTCCGTATCAAATTTTGGGCCAAATCCGTCAAAAGGTTGACTGTCTGTCGGTCTATATAAGCGCATCTCCAACGAGTCCGCTATCTCCACCCGCATGCGTATTGAACGCAATCTTCTGTCCACGATATTTATTGACTCCTGCTTGGCGCTTTTTTTTCATCCGATTCTCCATGCGCATGCGTACTTGGTAGCAATCTGTGCACGCGGAAGGATTGTCCTTGAGCCAAGAAAGAGTAGAAATCGGTATTCATTTAATCGGAACGTATCACTTCGAATTTGATTTTTTACCTAAATATTTTCTGATAGTCATTGGATCCTGGGTTACAATAGGTTCGAATTTTTTTATCCACGCGGAGGGAGGGGAAACAGCACCTTTTTCGAGAAGTATACGAGAAAGTTTAGGGGAGACCACTCCCGCTGGTTTTTCTTTTCTCTCTTCACATTCCAAATTAAAAGGTGGCTGCTGAGGTGGTTGCTTGATTGTTAAGGCGAGGATTTTGAGCCTTCCTTTGTTTCGTTAGCTAAAGATTTAAAATTTGGCTCTTTTCAGAGCCAAATATTAAAGATTTTGGGAAACATTTTAATCTAATACAATGCCTTATTGTACAGTTGTCGGATGTTCGATGCAATCGAGAAATTCCAAAGGCATAGAAGTTTCTTGTCATTCATTTCCGAAAGACCCTGATGGTATGAAAATTTGGATTTTAAAATGCAGAATGAAAGAAATTCTGTTTTAAACATAAAATATCCATAAATGCAATCATTTCTATATAGTGCAAATACATTGCTCTGAAGTTTCGAAATGATATATACAGTAGAGTCTCCCTACAACGAAGTCTCCCTACAGCGAATTTCTCCCTATAACGAAATTTTTAATCGGAATGTTAAATAACATTCAAAATATTCTCCATATAACGAAGTGGTTGTCTCCATATAACGAATTTTTTCAGACCTTTATCTTTTCGATTTTTGACATTTTTGAAGAAAGTTGCTAATTTCTGTGCAAACAAATCGCTCACACGTGCCTGTTTCTGGAACCACTTGCATTGCTCATTCCAGCGATAACACATACCAATAGAATGCTATGTGAAAGGTAATGCAGTTGTGGGGACCTAGGATTCTACAGAGGGAGCAGCATATCTACGGGTCAAGATTCCAAGAATCAGGATCAACAGCAAATGGATGTGGCAATATGCATTTTATGTTTATCCGTACTAGTACATTGGTGAATTGTCTTCAATCTACATTCTAAATTGGTGATTTGTCTTCACTTTTGAGCATTTTATTTATACAATAAAAATTAGTATAATTTCAACAAATTTATAATAAATATTACTTCATTTTTAATTGAAAGTCAAAATTAAATATTTTTGAACTTATCGCACATACTAAAAGTTTTGCAACATTTACTTAAATAACTGCAAGAATCTCTAATCTCCGTATAACGAAATTTTCTCTATAACGAATTTTTCAACTGGAACAAAGCGATTTCTTTATAGGGAGATTCCACTGTATGTGTGAAAATGCAATATTTGTGAATTATGTATGCGGTATATATGTGTATAATTCTATTACGAATTGTGCAATGACAGCAATTATGTAAAAATGAGCTATTTTGGTTCATATTTATTCAAAATTATAAATTAGTTTTTAGAAGGCTCTCATATGTTGTTGATTTCGCTTTTAGTTAGATAAAGTAAGTGAAACTTTATTATTTAAACGAATGTGTATTAATATCAAATAAAATTGTTCTTAACTATTTTGTTCCTCTCGTCCACTGTTTAAGGTATCCGACTGGTTTAAAATCGTCGTTTTTGATGAAATATTTAAAAAAAATTATGACTTAATTTTGTATCCTGTTTAATAAGCTTTCTAAAACTGTCTCACTTTTTACTCTACGTGAATTACAAATGGAGTTACAGCTGTTTTATTACCGAACTGTAAGCATTATTTTATGTTGCATGATAACTTTAAATGCGTTTTCTGAGAAATGATATTTTCGAGGAAAACTGTCGACCGTAACAATGATTTCTCAAAAAGTTATTCAAGTATTGATATGAAATTTTCTGAGATTGTTTTCTGTAATATGCTTGATGTTTTCTTCTAAAAACTAAGGTCAATTTTAAAATCAAGTATTATTTTTAAGTGCTTAAATATAAACGAAAAGCATTTTTTATGAAAAATTACCAGTTTAGTAACTACGTTCAGCTATATCTCAAAACTATTTTGAAGCACAAGAAATATTTTAGAGCATAAGACAGATAACTGTCATAAAAATGTACTCCTACAAGGATTTATGTACATTTAGAATATGAGTTTGTCTATGGCTGTTAGCGGAAGGCGAATATTTTAGTCATTTTTCTTCCAATTTCTCAGTTTTTTAAAAAAAATATTATTTTTTAAGCCTAATTTTACAATATTTTCATAGTTTTAAAACATATGCAGTTAAAAAATAACATTAAAATGTATATATAAGTTATTTTTTCAAAAAAATGTCTCCGAACACAGTCGGATACCTTAAACTAGAAATGATTTTTATTCATAAATTTTAGAGGCTACAGATGTAATTATCTCCTTATTTCTTGCATAGAGACCATGTCATAAAATTAAATCACTGAGTTAAATTAGAATTTTTTATTAAATACTCCGAATTTTTATTTTTCGTAATATGTGAGTCTTTAACGTTTCCACAAAAAAATCCATCTGCCTTAGAAAAAGTTTTTCTGTTACTAAAAGAGCTCTCAAACAATTCATTTATTCCGTTACGTAACACTGGGACGTTAAGCATGCTCCCAGTCTGACGTCATCAATGCATCCGCTCTCTGTGAGCCTAACCTTACTACTCTCAAATAACCTTAATTCAGTCTAGGAAAAGTTAATGCAGTCGGACCTCTATTTAACGAAGTCGCTTAATTCAGAAAAAAAGTTCGTTATATGGAAAATTCGTTAAGCAGAGATTCACCTTCTAAAATACTTTAAACTACACAAAACAGATTTTAAATTCATAAACACTAAATATTATTAAAAAAGTAATTAATCACACCTTATTTTGTAAATTAATATCTATTTGTTTTATATATTTTACCCATTAAAAAGAAATCTGCAAGGAAAACAAGAATAAAACAAAATATTGTCCGGGAATGCACTGTATTTTCAATTAAAAAATAATTTTATAATAAAATTAATGAATTTTAGCATTTCATCATACGAAGGTTTGGTAATTTCTGCATAATGATCATTTCCATCTTCATCATCTTCGTCTTCATCGCAATTCATTGCTGTATTGTTTTTATTTTTCACACTGTCCACTTCAAAACTGCCTCATCCACATCTTCATAGACACATGCTTTTAAACGTTTGAACAAGAATTCGATGAATCATAATTTTGTATCTTATCACGATTTTTTATCATGGTTGATAAGCTGTTTGGAGGAATACCAAATTTTAAAGCAATATCCTTTTTCTCAGGCCTTTATCCACCTCATGAAGAATTAAATTTTTTTTCTTTGATGTTCAAGCACTTTCGCTTTGACATTTTCCATCTTCAAGGTCATTGATCACCATAAAATGTGTTAAAAGAAAGAATAAGTTTGAAATGTTTAGAAATATTTTGAGAAATAGTGAGAAAAAAAGATATTAGATCACAAGAAAAAGTTCGTTAAATAGAGAATGCACTTCGCTATTTGGAGGTTATTATACGGAGAAATTAGCAAAATAGAGGTTCGTTAAATAGAGGTGCGACTGTATTTTAATTGAAATATCTATCAAAGGCAAAGGATTAAAGTTTCAATTAATTTTATTTGAATAGTTTTCTACTGCAAACCTTTTGTGATGCAAGAATCCCTTCGATTGATAATAATTCGAAGGATCTCAGGAATGTTCTGACAGGTTGAAAGATTCCTTGAATTATACGAAACAGATGAATTAAGCCCTTCAAATTTTCGAAGGCATTGAATGATTAATTTGTTAATTATATCCTAACCGAATGAAATAAGCTCCTTTTAGGGTATTAATCGGGTTAAATTTATAATAATGGGGATGTGATTGATTTTTCAATCATGACAGCATAATTAATCACAATTTTAATTAAGCCTTTAATTGAAGTAAGTGTATTTAAATAGCGCTGTGTTATACATTGAAGAATTGCTAAGAATGACCGATCGAATCAGACAAATAACATTGTCGGTTTAATTCAGTAAACAAAGGGTTTGCTCGTTAGTTTAATATTTCTGCCAGTTAAGGGGACATCAGACAAATAACATTGTCGGTTTAATTCAGTAAGCAAAGGGTTTGCTCGTTAGTTTAATATTTCTGCCAGTTAAGGGGACATACGACTGTTAAACCTCAAAATTCTCGGTTTTATGAAAAAAATATTATTCCCCTGTCTTTTCTGAACAATTTAAAACAATCCGCGTTAAAAAATTTCTATAATTATGAAAGTTATAAAGGAAAATGTATCAGCTCTTCAACGTAAATATTGAATATGGGCATACCTTTAAAGCGTTATAATCTCAAATGTGTTTTTTATATTGCGCGCACGATATCTCAAGAACTATTGAATATTTTTACATAAAATTTTTACCGAATACGTATTTTGCTATTTTCTACAATCACATTTTTGTGCATATTTTTCCAAAGATGCTTTTTTTTGGTGGGGTGGGGGGTAGAAAAGTTGAAATTTTAACTATTTTTAACATTTTTATTTCAAATTGGTACATAAAATGGAAATTAAATTTAAATGTTAATAAATTAGGTTCAGTTTCTTAAACAGACTGCTTGGATTACTTAGATACCCTAAATATTGTGTTTAGATAAATATTTTATCCGCAATCATTTTGCGCAAAGTGACTATCTCATTTTTTCTCCAAAAATTATACCCATATTTATTACTCTCTCAAATAAATATATACCAACATGAAGGTTTGAAAATGTGTGTACTATAAGAGAAATGACATATATTTTTCTAGAAAAAAATGAGTTTGTGAATTGCATTGTTTGAGAGATATAATGAATCGAATTTGACAGTTTTCCACCTATTTTCGAGGTTTAAGAGTCGTATGAGCCTTAAGATGTGAATTAGACATTTCTTGAATATCTAACATTTTGAACAGTATAATTTGTGCATGTTTAATTCAAGTTTACGATCGATGATTAAATTTAATTTCCATAAAAGTAACTTCCATTTTAAGTGTTTTTATCATGTGGATTATAAACACGAAAAGTATGCTTGTATATTTTAAATCACTGGATATTCAGCGGAATTTCAAATGCAAAACTTACAATACTGGTATTAATTAGAACTCCCAGGAATATTAGGATCATTAATTATTGATCCTAACACATTCCTGGATCAAATGAATTATAATTTATTTAAACCAATAGGAACTCTTATATCTCATCACTTTGAACCAATATTCGTTAATTGCTTATCTACAATATACAGACATCTTCCAATTTCCGACATACTTAGAATTATCAATGAAACTACGAATTCGTCAATCAAGCGGTATTTTGCCAATACTTCTGAACTTTTCATTTTACTTCAGAAAATATTTCATCATTCTATAGATAAGACTAATATTATTTTAAAACTAGAAAATCACTCTTCATGGTATGACGGGTGCAAATTGCCTCTTCATTCGATTGATTTCCTGTCAAATCTGACGTGTTTAAATGGATATATATGTGCGAGAGAAATGTTTAACATTGATTGAAAACAAATTAAATAAACATATGTATTATGACAGGAAATATTTTTTTATTTACATATTTCTTTGTTCAAAACCCTCTTGGTAAACACCATTCCGTGTGAAGTATTTTTCGTTGTTTCACAATTTTCTTTGTACTTCAGATGTCTTTGTGTAAATTTTAACGTGATTGGGAATCTTAGATCTTGAAAGTGCAACATAGAGCTGTCCATGTGAAAAGACGGGTTTATCGAGGTAAATTCCAACATGATCGAAGTTTGCCCCTGCGATTTGTTGATAGTCATCGTGTAAGCTGGAATTAACGGGAACTGGCGGCGGTTGAGAACGAATGGTAGATTCACGTCACTGGTGGCTAATTTAATTCTTGGTAAGAAAACAAGATCGCCACGATTGCATTCAGATACAATTTGACAACCAAACTATATCACGCGCATGATATACCACTGACGTAATTTACTACTTTCTATTAAAAAACGGAAATTAATTTGAAATATAATTAATATAATTTAAACTTTCTCGGGAACTATTGATCATAGCGAGATAAATTTCATATCAATCGATAGCAAATTTTATTTCACTATTTTAGAGCTATTAAATTTGACATTAGAACGACAATTACTTTTTTAAATTTAAAATTACTGAAATTTAGGTGCTCTGACAACGAAATGATGCTGTTTAACGTCTCGCAGTGCTATGGCGCGAGTGTTATCGTTGGTGACGTCAGAGCGTTACCGAGAGACAGATCTGGGCTATTATATTAGTAATTCCTATGATTGTTTGTTCTTTGATAAACTTGACTGTTATCACTGTTCGTTTGAAAAACCCGAGACTATAATTTGGGACAAGTTTACTACGGAAAGGGGTGATAGGTAAAGAGTAAGATGTGCGATTTTACGGAGTTCTTTGTTCAGTCATTACCTTCTTCTGATCAGGAGTATTTTTTTAGTTATTCAGTTTTGAATTATATAGAATTTTGGATAACAAATATTCGCACAATATTTGCATTCAAAAATCCTCTTTTAAGAACTTGAAAGTAACTGAAATTATCCTGGATTGCTTTTTCTCCAACTTGCGAACAACGAAGCAACATAAATCAACGTCAACAACGAAATAATGCTATTTAACGTCTCGCAGCGCTATGGCGCGAATTTTATTTTTGATGACGTCAGGGCTTTACCGGATCAGTGAGAGACAGATCTGGGCTATTATATTAGTATTATTACTTAGCTTTAATTATTTTTAATTTCTGCATAAGATCGTAGTGAAGTAAATCCGAAAGTGGTAAGCCTCCACCAATCCCAAATCACCATTCGCGTGATTAAACAGAATTCCAGACTGACGTATAGATTTCCGAATGGTATCGAATAAGGCATTCGTTTTCTCCGAATCCCAGCAGCATTCATAATCCCTCTCATTATGAAATCCGAGTCCATCAATTCGGGGATCTTCGCGAGCTTACCCGAGTCCCTAATGACACCTTCGGCTTCTCTCGGAGTAATTCGTGGAATACAAATTCACGCGTCCCTCATGTAACTGGATAACAAATAGAAGCGAAATGCGTTTCACAGTCTGGTTCTCCTTCGGAAAGTCTTATCAGATCCGGTTTGCTCCAGATGTATGAATAAGTAAGTGCGTATCTTGCAGACTAATGTATAGTCCTTGAACATTATTGATCAGTTCAAGAGTATTCTTTCGCGTGTGGTTTAACCCTGTAATAACGGCTTGGGCGGTTTCGGGAGCTCAGGTAATTTAATTTAAGGTATCCGAACACGATCGGAGCACTTTTTTTTACGATTGTGAAATAGAAACACCAAAATATGTTTTTTGGATTCGAATTTAATAAAGATTAATATTTGAGTATGATTTTTGAGTATAAATTATTAAAAATTTACAAAAATCTTAAATTTCTGCTGCTTTTTAGAGGAAATTCCCCAAAACTTCAAACATGCTACGGGTCAAACTTTTGTAATAATTCAAATAAAACTAACACTAAAATAAACTACATACTATGGACTAGTGATTGTACTAGAATCTTAACATTCTTTGGATAAATAAAAATTTTAGAGCTAATCGTACAATCATTATAAGATTTTCAGTAAATTTTTTATGTCATTTTTCAAATAAAAGACCACAATTAAAAAATATTGTTGCAATATACATTATTCTAGTACTTTCACTAGAGAAACATTTGAAGAAAGTGTTCACAAAATTTCAGAACAATCGAATGATAATATCTTAAGTTATCATGTTTGAAGTTTGAAAAATATGCATAAAATCTAATTTTGAGAAAAATCAAATTTTAGTTTTTCCACGCGCTCACAAATTAAGTTTCTAAACATTAAAAAAATTCCTAAAAATATACTGACATCATATTAACTTGAAAAAAAGCAGTTTAAAAGAATTTTTGACAGGTTTCTGTCCCATTAAATGACAACTTTCGGTTAATTAAACGCCCACTTCTGGTTTTCGGTTCGTTATAAAACAATTAATATCTCATCTTCTAATTAACGCACCGACAAAAGTAAATATGTTTTAGAAAGGTGAATGAATGAACTATCGAAAACATCAAAAATTAAAAAATTGGAATTTTTGTCGAAAATCGACTTTTCAACGTGTTCGGATACCTTAACGGCTAGCAAGCCGGTTTTCGATATTCGGGATAGATTTGAAGATAAATAAAAGTTAAAATTGACGCAGTGATTTGTACCGATGTTGGAAAAATTTCACAACTGAGTTGGGGCTATATTTAGTAAAGAGCGAGTTCGATGCTGAAAAACTCATGCAAAACCTATCGCTAAAGAGTTAAAAAAGCGAAGGTTTGAAAATCAGAATTATTGTTTCGCATGTGTTCTGCTCTATTGGATAATTAGCTCATTGCTGATGTTTACCATAAGTTGTTCCACGACACATTTGAAAAAAAGTTAAGTATTGATCAGTTCAAGAGTGTTCTTTCGCGTGTGGTTTAACCCTGTAATGACGGCTTGGGCGGTTTTGGGCGCTCAGGTAATTTAATTTAACGGCTGGCAAGCAGGTTTTCGATATTTGGGATAGATTTGAAGAGAAATAAAAGTTAAAATTGACGCAGTGATTTGTAGCGATGTTGGAAAAATTTCACAACTGAGTTGGGGATCCAGCTATATTTATAAAAGAGTAAGTTCGATGCTGAAAAACTCAAGCAAAACTTTAGGCCGTCGCTAAAGAGTTAAAAAAGCGAAGGTTTGAAAATCAGAATTATTGTTTCGAATGTGTTCTTCTCCACTGGATAATTAGCTCATTGTTGATGTTTATCATAAGTTGTTGATTAGAAACATTTGATCAAGGTAAATGTGGAGTTTACGGTACCCATCATATTCTCGCCAATTTTTCTTGGCGCCATTTCATATGCCGTCGCCAAATACTGTTTTGGATGTGCAGTACGATTTTTATTGCTCTCTTGCGCATGTGTCACCCGAAAACGAGAGATTGAGCACTCAATGCCTGCGGCATCTGAAGCGTGTACCGGGCAAATTTTTTAACTTAAAAAACATCAGCGGCTGCTCTTTCATCATAGAGGAATACTCGTAGCTTCGCTTATTCATTGAGAAACGAAACACAGAGAATAACATACACGGTACTCAACCGATATTCAATCCGAAGAATTCCAAACGAAGCTTTATTCAAATTCGAATTTATCGATCAATCACATCGAAGAGTTCAGCAAAACAGTCCAATCGAAGCGTGGTGCAATATAGCCTGATAAGCAAAACACCAGTGAGAAGATCAATTTGTGCGCATGCGCGCTCGTCACTCGTTAAAAACATCTAGACGCATCCAAAACAAATTTTCTCTCATCACCATTCTTAGCGGCAAAGTGTTGGCGATCATAAGAGGGACGAAGTTAGTGGCTACCGTAAACTCCACATAAACCGGGATCAATTTTTACCGTCTGTTTTTAACCTATTTCTTATTGAACATATATTGTGCCAGTAGAATCTCACACTTATAAGTGGCTGCATGTATCTTCTATGCAAGCATCTTGCTATGCAAGTCTGCAGCAAGTTCAGTACGGTAAGTTCGAAAGTTCATAACAAGACTGAAGTAAGTTACCGCAAACTTCGAAGCCACCACGCGACAAACTTGCAGTAAACTTGTCGCGTCAAGTTCATTGCAAACTAGTAGAAAAAATAGCTTGCCGTGTCAAATTTACTGCAAATTCAGGGGTATTGGGTAAACAGGGGTATTCCCCCCTTCTTCAAAGCCGTTCTCTATAGAAGGGTCTCCCCCTTTTTCCTACCCTCTTCTTCTCACCGCATACGAGGAATGTACTGAGTTATATTAAATGGAACTTTCTTTTACGATCCAAGGACATGTAAAAAGAGACAGCGATTCGAACTCACGATCATAGCCGCGTATGCGGACCACTATACTAGCTCAGACCACACTGAGGAGAAAAAATAGAGTTGACCCCTCTTCATTGTATCATGAGTCGTAAATGTGCTGTATCAGTTTCACGGCAAACTTGCTTTGCAAGAGGGGTGATCGATTATGCTATGTTACTTTGCAGGAGTTTCTCTGCAAATTTGTCGCGTCAAGTTTGTCGTGACAAGATTATATCCAAAAAAAAATCACACTTGCTCAAAATGTGCATGCTATCTGGGTTGATAGTCAGTCGATAAGGTCGCCACTTCAGCCCTAGTACTTTTATATTTGGGTCGTGCATCAGCAGAACTAGCTTGTATATGGCCGATTTTGAAATATTTTCGTGTTGCAAAGTGGTAGAAGAGATTAAATGGACATAAAATCTTTGGGAAGAAAACATATCAGTGAAAAAATGGGATGGTCACTTTTGCAGTTCCATGTCACATTTGAAGGAAAAAAGTTTAAACCAGCGTTTTCGTATTATCATAAAGAAACCCGGCAAGTTTGGTCTCCCCTAAACTTTCTCGTATCCGTTCTAACACGGAATTGGCAAACAATACACAGAACGGAAGTAACATAGAAGATTCCCTAACGCATGTGGAGAAAAAAATAATCTAAACTGCAGTAGAACACACCAAACATCCCTAACACAAGTGGGGAAAAATAAGGCAAACGACATGAAACGAGTTGCCCTTGGCACGCGCCAAGGCGAAAGGCGGATTCTCGCCAATACGCAAATGGCCTTGCGTAAGGTAAAGAAAATCGGTATGCGATTTGAAAGCCTTTTTTTCAACCAATTGAAACCAAAATTGGACAATGATCTACCATTAAGATAAGAAGCCCACATATCAATTTTTTTTTATTTATGTAATAGGGTTAAGGTGTTATTGTGTCCACAAGTATGCAATTATACAGACACACACAGACTCACACACAGTCAACCATTTGACGGATTTAATCCAATATTTGATACAAACTTACATTCCAGACAATAAAACAGTGTAACAAATTCTATACATCTAGCCATTTAAGTTTCCGAATTATCGTATTCAGATGACCACAGACAGACAGACTTCTCGTGGACGGATTTTGTCCAAAATTTGATAGAAACCTACAAATTATGTGCAAGGAACATATACCAAATTTCGCCATTCGGCCTTTAATAGATTTCGAGTTATCATGTTCACAGACACAAAGGCATGATTCCAAAATTGTGTTTTTCGATCTCAGGGAGGTATAAAACATGGAGATTCATCAAAATTTCGATTTCGAATTTTTTTGACGATTACAATACTTTCTCTTCTTATACTTCGCATACAAGAAAGTAAAAAATAGATTATACAGACGTTTTAGAAAACTGAAATCCCGAAATTTGTCTCTTCAGCAAAATGAATATTTCCAACGAAGATCAATTAGGCAATTTTAAGAATCAAAATAGATCATTTGTCAGGTCAACATGGGCTTTCTAGCAATCATACTAAAAAGTTCAGGATGGGGAACGGAATCGTAGCATTAAAATACTGATCCTTGTTTAAGTATACCGTTAGATCATTTTTTTGAATTTTAGATTTAGATAAAAGGAATATACAGAACTTTTGTTTTCAATTTTCTTCCTTTAAGTATTCTTTTAGAAAGGAACTAGAAACATCTCCTATGCATTCCAATCTTTAAGAGCCTACGCTTACAGCGAATTGTACAGTTGAACAACCTAAAATTCAGAAACTATTATTTCTCCATAGACTCTACACAGTGAGAAATTCTCAATCCCATTAAACCGAAAATCCAATTTTTTTTCAGTCAACATCAATTGTCTACAAGCGAAAACAGAAATTTTAAAGAAATTGATTCTTCAAAAGGCACTCTTAGTAGATCCAAAATGATTCGCAACAACGTTGGCAAAGCACGCGCATGAGGTTTTCCGTTAAAAGAAAACAAAGAACTCAGAAATCTCACAAAGTTACTTTCGTCTCCTAGAAATCCTCCTTATTCCTCTTTATTGAGCTAGAGTATCAGAATAGCGTTTCCAGAGTGCTATAACAGCCAAAAACGCAATTTCAGTAATTTGCTTGGGTGGGCAAATGGAGCTTCAGATAGAACAGTGTTAATGCCAATGTTTTTCATCATGAGGTTCAAATATTTTGTAACAAATAATGATACAATTAATTCCACTGATTTCTGCTTTTGTTAAAACTTATTTAATTGAAATTATTCTGGAACCTTGCATAAAAATTGTTTTAATCTACTGAGACAAATCATTCACAAAAAGTTTTACAGAAGTATTTTAATCTTGATTTCGAGAAGATTCGCAACAACGTTGGCAAAGCAGGCGCATGAGGTTTTCCGTTAAAAGAAAACAAAGAACGCAGAAATCTCACAAAGTTACTTTCATCTACTAGAAATCCTCCTTATTCCTAGGGCCGCGGTGGCCTAGTGGTAAGGTCTCGGCTTTGGGGCCGGAGGGTTCCAGGTTCGAAACCCGATTCCACTGAAAATCCGCCGTGTATGGGGCCTGTTGCACGTTAAATCATACGTAGTGGTCAAATGTCCTCCCGTTGGTGTGGCTGGAAGCTTGGAGAGGGGGGTGCCAGCTCAGGTGTCGTCCTCGTCATCTGACCGAGGTTCAAAATTACGAGGTCCGTCCCAAAATAGCCCTCGTGTTGCTTCAAAACGGGACGTTAATATAACTAAAACTAAAATTAAACCTCTTTATTGTGCTAGAGTATCGGAATAGCGTTTCCAGAGTACTATAACAGCCACAAAACGCAATTTCAGTAATTTGCTTGGGTGGGCAAATGGAGCTTCAGATAGAATAGTGTTAATGCCAATGTTTTACATCATGAGGTTCAAATATTTTGTAACAAATAATGATACAATTAATTCCACTGAGTTCTGCTTTTGTTAAAACTTATTTAAATGAAATTCTTCAGGAACCTTGCATATTTTTTTAATCCATAAAGACAAATCACTTTTTAAAAAAGCTTCACAGAAATATTTTAATTTTGATTTCTTCTAGAATTGGTTCAATGCCATAATCTTTTTAAGTAAACTTGTTTTAAAAGAAAACATTAATCAAAATTAAACTCGCATTTGTTTCATTAATTATTGGGATTAAAAGAACGTACAAAAAATTTTCTTAAATGGGAATTCCATTAATATAAATTAATCAAAAAAGTAATTAATTTTTTGTATTGACAAAAAAGCATTTCTATTCAAAACGGAGAAAACAACAAGCAATTTAGCAATTAGAATGAATTAAGGTTCCAACCTGCGTTATTTCAGATTTTTTTTTCAATCTTCCAGCACGCACGCCCTCTATACAAAAATGAAATATTTTGTGTGTTTCCTAGATATGCTATTGTAAAATATCAATTTTTAAGACGGTAATTCTTAAAATTAGGTTGTAATCGGGTCAGGTTTAATAAGTACAATTATTTTAAACAATTTTTATTTAAAAAGGAATGGAAACATTATAAACATAAAATACAAAGGCAATATAAAATGCCCAAATAATTAGCTGAATATCGTGAAACTGAAATAAATGAAATTAGCAATTTTTCAACTGAAATATTTACATTTGTGATATAAAACTGTGAAAACAATATGGAAGTAAAAAGGCAATTGAAAGTTAGATATGAAAAGCTGGAAGTTAGTTTCAGAGTCATTTCGTTCCAACGGTCGCGCGTATCTCTGAAATAAAAGAGCAGATTCGCAGATCCCTATTAACGCTTCGAATTCCAAACGGTGACTAACAGTTCGTCGAAAGAATCAGGAAGAACAACCAAGGTCATGCTGTCGTTGAACCCTCTGGTAAAACAGCGGGGGTGGTCTCCCTTAAACTTTCTCGTATACCCTAACACATGCAGAGAGAAAAAATAAGCTAAAATGCAGTAAAACGAACAGAAAACCCTTACGCAGTGGAGAATAAAAATAAGAGAAACGTCATACCCCGATTTCCGAAGGCGGAAGTGGAATTGGAAGCCGGCGTGATTACCAGTAGGTCTGGGTGTAAGATAACGAAAACGAAATTTGCAATTTGAACGGTTTTTTTAACCGATTGAGACAAAAATTAGACACAAATCTACCATTAAGATAAGAAGGACACATACCAAATTTCGTTCATCAAAGTAATTTTTAAAGAAGTTATTGCGTTCAAAAGCATGAAATTATACAGACAGTCAATCCGTTGACAGATTTGGTCCAACATTTGATACCAACCTACATTCCTGATGATAAAAATATGTACCAAATTTTATCCACCTAGCTATTTAAGTGTGTGATTTATCACGTTCATATTAACTCGGACATACAGACAGACAGACTTCCCGTAGACGGATTTTGTCCAAAATTTGTTAGAAACCTAAAAAATATGTTTAAAGACCACATACCAAATTTCATCCCCGTAGCTCTAACAGTTTTCGAGTTATCGTGTTCACAGACAGACATAATTCCAAAATTGCGTTTTTCGGACTCAAGGAGGTTAAAAACGTGGAGATTCGTCAAATCTCGAGTTCTAATTTTTTGACGATTACAATACTTTCTCTTTGTATACTTCGCATATTAGAAGGTAAAAAAGATACAAAATTAAATTCTTCGGTAATGTATCTTTCACCTATGTAGTGTATCTCTACCGTTGGAATTTTAAATCAAGAAGTGAGATTTTCCTCCTACGTACTATTTAATCTCCAATAAGAGACTTTCCTTTTTACATCGCTTAGCTAGAGCAGACTTTCGATGAATCCTAATGGTACAGAAGAAATTTGAAAGCTTCTGTTTAATTATAATATCATTTAGGTTTTGATTTGTTTGATTAACGCTATATTTTGAAACAATATGAGGGCTTTTGCGTAAGCAGGTGAACAGTATTGTGACTTCAATATTTTTCCTTTACATTTTCATAATTAAAAGCTCTAAATAATATTTTATTAACTTCAAACGGTTGATTACTGTTACCGTTTTCTGTATATTACATGTTTTGTAATTGATTGTCTATTTATATTATCTATGTTTCAAAAGTTTGTTTTTCAGGAATGCCAACGTTGTTTTAGCAGAGTAGAAAAATTACTAATATAATAACCCAGATCTGTCTCTCGGTAACACTTTGACGTCACCAACAATAAAACTCGCGCCATAGCACTGCCAGACGTTCAACAGCATTATTTCATTGTTAGAGAACCTAAATTTCAGTCATTTTAAATTTAAAAGAATAATTGTCGTTCTAATTTCAAATTTAATAGCTTTAAAATAGTGAAATACAATTTGCTATCGATTGATATAAAATTTATCTCGCTATGATCAATAGTTCCCGAGAAATTTTAAATTATATTAATCATATATTTAAAATTA
The DNA here is from genome assembly GCA_013235015.1 of Araneus ventricosus. Lineage (NCBI taxonomy): Eukaryota > Metazoa > Arthropoda > Arachnida > Araneae > Araneidae > Araneus > Araneus ventricosus. Next base: position 35,873 of record BGPR01004853.1, read on the forward strand.
ATTTCCGTTTTTTAATAGAAAGTAGTAAATTACGTCAGTGGTATATCATGCGCGATATAGTTTGGACGCCAAGATGCATCTGATTATTTAGTGCAATCGTGATGATATAATTTGATAATATTTTTTGGCAACGTTCGACAAGCAGAGAAATGCTTTGTTTTGATTAGAATTTCGAAAACGAATCCCTTTGAAATTTTAACTTTTGACTTACGTTTGACAAGCTGAGAATATCATGGTTATTGAATTATAATAAAATTGTTATAAAACGAAAAATACTTCAAACGGAATGTTGTTTACCAAGAGGTGGTTTGAGTAAAGAAATATGTAAATAAAAAAATATCTCCTGTCATAAAACATATGTTTATTTTATTTGTTTTCAATCAATGTTACACATTTCTCTCGCATGTATATCTATTTAAACGCGTCAGATTTGACGGGAAATCTTTCGAATGAAAAGGCAATTTGTTCCCGTCATACCAGCAAGGGTGATTTTCTAGTATTTTCAGAATTTTAGTTTCACTTTTTAATTTCGTATCTTTCATATAATAAAAACGACCATTTAGAGTAGGCAAATTGGAGATTCCTTTATTTAGAGAATGAATGAAAAGTTTATTTAAATAATTGTAATAAATTAGAAAGAATTACAAATACAGGTATATAGCAAATTCATAACACAAATACACAAAACTGCAACAAATTATGAGCCATAAAAATAATTATATAATATGAATGAATTTAAAAACTTCCAAGTTATAAAAAAGATAGAACTTAATTTTATTAAATGAATAAAATTCATTTCCAGATGATTTTAATTATCAAAACGTTGGGCTATGTTTGCCGAAAGTAAATTAATGGCTCAAAGCCTTTTAATCAGTGATACCTTAAGAAGTGCTCACAGAATAATATCAAGTTGGATTAAAATCAAATGCTCAGTTCTTACAGAATAATATCAATTTTTAAGCAGCGATACATTAAGAAGCACTCACAGAATAATATGAAATTGGATGGAGATCAAATGCTCAGTTCTTACAGAATAATAATATCAATTTTTAAGCAGCGATACCTTAAGAAGTACTCACAGAATAATATAAAATTGGATTGAAATCAAATTCTCAGTTCTTACGGAATAATAATATCAATTTTTAAGCAGCGATACCTTACGAAGTACTCACAGAATAATATCAAGTTGGATTGAGATCAAATGCTCAGTTCTTACAGAATAATATCAATTTTTTAGCAGCGAAACATTAAGAAGTACTCACAGAATAATGATTGAGATCAAATGCTCAGTTCTTACATAATAAAATAATATCAATTTTTAAGCAGCCATACCCTAAGAAGTAGGCACAAAATAATATCAACATGAATTGAAGTCAAATGCTTAGTTCTTACAGAATAATAATGTACCAAGTTAGACTGAGGTAAACGTTAAGCACTCACAGAACAATATCGAGCTGAACTGAGATAAATTCTTAAATACTCACAGAATAACATCAAGTTAGACTGAGGTAAATTGTTAAGTACTCACAGAATAACATCAAGCTGAACTGAGATAAATTCTTACTCACAGAATAGCATCAAGTTAGATTGAGATAAATGTTCCCAGAATAATATCAAGCTGAACCGAGATAATTTCTTAAATACTCACAGAATAACATCAAGTTAGACTGAGGTAAATCGTTAAGTACTCACAGAATAATATCAAGCTGGATATTGAGGTAAAATGTTAATTTAATGGATGGTGACGTGAGGCATAAAGAGACGCAAATACAGCCAATCAGAAATATTCACTTCATACACCTGCGCTTTTAAAAGGGGGTGTCGCTTTTCTTTATAAAGAGACACCTGGCGGCAGAAATCGGACTTCTATCTCACATAAAACTCCCATACCGAAACCGGATATAGAACCTTGGCTCTCTGACATGACAAAGCCATGCGTTATTAATATTACTAAGTGTTGAGTCTTTTTAAGATTAAAACCGATGCCAACTCAGGTGCCGTCCTTATCATCTGATCACGGCTCAAAATTCAGAGGTCCGTCTCAGAAATATCACTCTTGTAACTTCAAATCGGGACGAATTTAAACTTAGAAGTGTGAACAATGTTAAAGGTTTTTGGGAGCGAACCACGTAAATAAAGGCTTTGGTCAAATGACGTGGACAACACCCTATATAAATTATCAACCTGTAATAATGTGAAGTGGTCTGGTTTGCCAAGATAGATTTATGCACAATACGCATATACACGACAGAATTTTGCGAGAACCAAATTGCACTCCCTGCGACCAAGATACTAGTACCTCATAGTTTTTAGGGTATCTACGTGGACTGAAGATATAGACCACGTGGATACCCCAGAAATTATGGGGTACTAGTATTGCCTCGAAAGAAATGCTCAGTTAAAAAGTTTTTTTAACGGAATCTGTGTTAAATTTTAGTAAGATGAGATGAAGACCTGTACGTAACGAGCTCAATTACAATGCTATAGTTCTGCTAAAATTCGATCAATGGATTTTTGTAAGGAAAACATTACCAGAGCCTAATCAGTAACTTTTTTCTCGTAGAAGATTGAAACAAATGAGCGCAATCAGGATTTAAGTTTTTGAAAGTTAAGAAAATATTTTATAAAAGAGTGAGTAAAAAAATGAGAATACATTTAATACATACAAAAGGTAGAGTTCAGCTTGATATGGTCTATTTTGAAGTAATCATCATCGAGTTGAGCACACTTGGCGTGTCTCTCAGTTCTGAAATACATATTGGAAACCATCTTTTGGCATATGCTTTGGAATAGAATAGGTCTTCTTCAGAACGACCCATTGTGCAATCAAACCTCTGGGTCGTATTTCTGATTTCAAACGAGGGGATAAAAGATGACACGGAGCTAGATCCGGATTGTAGTGGGGGTTTGATACGCATTCATTATTTTCCCGCATCGAAGTTTGTGTAAAAACGGTAGGAACGTACATTATCATGATGAAGTCATCCTCCGAATAGGCAAATGATGACTAATTGCTATTTGTCGTTTCAGGATTGCCTAATGAATACTTTATGCTCTATTTTTTTATGGATAGCGTTATTTGCAGGTACTGTACCTGCGGATAAAACTTTATTTGCAGGTACTGTACCTACGAATAAAATGTTATTTGCAGGTACAGTAACTACGAATTATAAGTTATTTGTAAGTACTGTAGCAATGGATAAAACTTTACAGGTATTTTCCATTCTGTTATTTTGCACACTTGTGAATTTTAGATGAGAGTAAAATATTTTAATATTTTTAGGGCTTAATTATCAGTTAATCAGAAAATTCAATTAAACATTCAATACGGGTGGCGTCATCTATTAGTGAATTTGAGAACAAATCAGCACACAACGAATTATTCGTAGATATAGTACCTGCAAATAATCACTTCCTTTATATATATATATATATATATATATATATATATATATATATAAAAATCCGAAAAAAAAACTGATGGTTGCATCAAACTGTATTTTTCCGTTGTATTCCAACAAAGCACTAGAAGATAAATTTATTTTCAATCATTTTTTATTTGTATCTGTATTTACAATTACTTAAAATATCTTTCTTAGGTATGGAAAAGCTATCAGATATTTATTTTTATTTATTGCAAATATGTTAATTACATTCTTTCGAAAAAAATTCAGCAAATTACTACCACTAAAATTGTTTTAGCTTAATAAACTTACTAAAAATAATTTTAAAAACTCTTGTAAAATAAATTAAATACTTTTCTAGCTTATTCTTAAGACGACGAATAAATTCTTGTCGCTTCTACGGATTAAAATTATTACACTAACAAAGTTCTTCGCACAGGAGAAAAATGCCACGTAAAAGTTAATTAAACCTGTCAGCAAGATTAATTTTTTGTCATTCTCCCCTTTTATTTCCAGAGAAACATTAAACAACTCTCTCTAGTTAATGTTTAATTATTTTTCTGCTGTGAAATAATATCAAGACACACGCATTCTGTCCTTTTGGTATTTGACATTTCATAAAGTTCACGGTCTTATTTCCGTTGAAGCAGTATCTTTATTCCATCTCTCAGAAAAAGCTAGTTGTTGTTGAATTATACAGGGTTCCCACTTATATCCGTTACACCCCCCTTAACTTCTGAACGGTGACAGCTTAAACCGTAAAATTGGTGTCTAGGTATAGTAAAATGGCTATGCGCTACTCGATGAGACAACTTACAACGCCATCTATCGGCAACTTTTGGATTTAGCGATCCTATCTCATAAACGGTGAAAGATACTAGGAAATAGTCAATAAGAAAGTTGTAGAGCACTCTCGATTTAGTACGAAAAGATATCTTGCGCACATTAATACACAAAACAGAATGCAAAAAATGAACATTTGTTTGGTCAGGATTTCGAAAATTGTCATGTCATAAAGAGTGGAAGAATGAAACTGAGACACGTCCCTGTCTTCTGGATCATTTAATTATATTGCTCAAAATGCTCTCCGTTAGCCACTATACACATTTGCAATCTGGACTGAATTTCTCGCTGCACATTGTGCAACATGGCAGGTGTTACGGAGGTACAAGCATCAAAAATCCGTCGTCGAAGATCCTACAATGCTAGCGGAGGGGTCGCATATACCTGACCTTTTATGTGTCCCCATAAGAAGGTCTTTTCTCGCTTCGCTCGCGTTTCACGACGCCATAGTGTTGAAAATCACAATCAAACAAATGTTCATTCATTTTTTACATTCTGTTCTGAGTATTAATGTGCGCAAGGAATTTTTTCGTAGTAAATCGAGAGTGCTCTACAACTTTCTAATTGACTTTTTTCTCGTATCTTTCACCGTTTACGAGATAGGACCGCTAATTCCAAAATTTGCCGATAGATGGCGTTGCAAGTTGTCTCATCGAGTAGCACATAGCCTTTTTACTATACCTAGACACCAACTTTATTGTCTAAGCTCTCACCGTTTAAAAGTTAATGGGGTGTAACGGATATAAGCGGGAACCCTGTAAAGCTATGTTGACTCACAAATTTCAATGACTTCTACACTACAGGTCGCAATAAATTTAATTCATCCTCACGTGATTCCTGTAAAGTGCGCCGCATGAATTCAAATTTTGAATTTATTTATTAACTTTACACGAAGCAACTTGCAGTTGCTTCGTGTAAAGTTAAAAGCAATTATTTTCCCACGGGATTCGTGGGAAGTGCGCTACATTCATGGGGAGTGTTAAGTTTATAGCATTTTTTTTTATGGGATTCATGTAAAGCGTAAAATAAAGATCAATTATTTTGTACGGGATTCATGTGAAGAGTTAAGTCTATAGCAATTATTTTGTTATGGAATTCATGTGAAGTGCGCCATATTCATGTGGGGGTCGGACCTCCACTTTTTGAGGGAAATATGAAATTATTTCAATTTATCTGCGTAAAACTAGGAGTTATAATATAGCAATAGTGGCTGGAAAAACTAGCTTATTTTGTAAATAAATTTTGAACTTTTGTTGTCTAACCCCTACGCTCCCAGCTACATTTAGATGGATATAAGTTTCTTGACCACCTCACTCCCCTTTTTTCCACTCAATGGCCACCACTGACTATAAGCATTAGTTACCTAATTTCAAATATATATATATATATATGTAGTTAAATTTTTCAAACAATCAAAACACATGTCACATTTTCAATATATACACATATTAATCTAAAAATTAAAATTAAAATAATGTTACCTTATCAATAACCATACAAATGAAATACAAACGATAGTTATATTATATACTATTACTACTATGAAAAAGACAACCCAGAATTGGAACTCCAACAATCAAATGCCAATCGATCTTGGGAATCGATTTTGTCGCATTAATCCGTATTTGTGGCGCCAATCCTCTGCAAAAGACAATTGTTGGAAAAAACAAAAAGTAGGGGAATAAATCTCCAAAATCTTTCAAGATAAGAAACGAGAAAGTCAGATATAAATATATTATCTCTAATCAGATATAAAATTATATCTTTAAATCACAAACATATAATCATTACAATATTTCATTACAATATGTCATGTCATTACAATATTTAAGACTATGAATTGGTTTGCATTAAGTTATTTAATTTCTCGTTTCTTATCTTGAAAGATTTTGGAGATTTATTCCCCTACTTTTTGTTTTTTCTAACAATTCGCTTTCGCAGAGGTTGGCGCCACAAATCCGGATTAATGCGACAAAATCGATTCCCAAGATCGATTGGCATTTGGTTGTTGGAGTTCCAATTCTGGGTTGTCTTTCTAGTAGTAATAATATATAATCTAACAATACTTTGAATTTCATTTGTATGATTATTGATAAGGTAACATTATTTTAATTTTAATTTTTAGTTTAACATGTGTATATATTGAAAATGTAACATGTGTTTTGATTGTTTGAAAAATTTAACTTTATATATATAATCTTTAAATAAATCTATTTTTTTAAGATTCAATGCTCTTAAAAATTTAATTTATTTCGTTTTTTTCCTTATCAATTTTTTCTTATCGTCTTCCTTTGATATACAATATATGTCATGTAACAATGTAAGTGGAACCAATTTTGTAGTGTGCATTTTTTTCTGTAGATCAATCAATAAATAAATTGGTGCCGATGAAAATCCGACCACTCATCCACCAAAATACGAAAATATATGCTACCACAGACAAAACAGTTAGTGTTCATCAAATTGTAACAAAAGCTTACCATTTAATTCAGGCGTTTTGATGAAATTCAAACTTACCTGCAAAAAAAGAAAGAATGCGTAAGTACAGAGTCACAATTAATCACAAATTATACTACAGAACAAACACAGGGACTCATTTCAAATATTAATGCAAAAAAAACCCTTATGTGTAGCAACTTCGTCTTTCTTTAAATCAGAGATTAGTTCAAAAGCCTTTTTACTAACTAACGCTTAATGGAGTTGTTATTCAAAAGCCTTTTTACTGACTAACGCTTAATGGAGTTGTTATTCAAAAGCCTTTGTACTAATTAACTCTTAATATGGAGTTGTTATTCAAAAGACTTATTATTAACTAACGCTTAATGAAGTTATTTAAAAACCTTTTCTCTAACTAAAGTTTAATGGAATTATTGTTCAAAAGACTTTTTACTAACTAACGCTTAATGGAGTTGTTATTCAAAAGACTTTTTACTGACTAACGCTTAATGGAGTTGTTATTTAAAAACCTTTTTACTAACTAACGCTTAATGGAGTTGTTATTCAAAAGACTTTTTCATGACGATAAAACTGTGTACCAAATTTTATCCATCCAGCTATTCAAGTTTTTGAGTTATAGTGTTCACATGACCATGGACATACAGACAGACAGACTTCCCTTTGACGGATTTTGTCCACAATTTGACAGAAACCTACAAATTATGTTTAAAGACCACATACCAAATTTCATCCCCGCAGCTCTAATAGTTTTCGAGTTATCGTGTTCACAGACAGACATACATAATTCCAAAATTGTGTTTTTCGAACTCAGTGAGGTCTAAAACGTGGAGATTCGTCAAAATCTCGAGTTCGAATTTTTTGACGATTACAATACTTTCTCAAAGAGAAAGTATTGTATTATTATTGCGAAAGTATTATTTTTTTTCTCTATACGAGAAAGTAAAATTGGAAAACTAGATGTTGCGCCTATAAACGGCAGTGCAAACCAGGATCGGATTTGCAATTTGAGATGCAGTTCGGATAACCCGGGTTTCGGTTAACTGGGGTTTTACGGTAATAAAAAAATGGAAAACTAGATGTTGTGCCTATAAACGTCAGTGCAAACCAGGAAAAACTTTTATTAGTTGAAAATCCTTATGGCTGATAAAAAGGAATAAATTGGAATCATCTGGAGAAACATTCGCATCATTATTATTTATTTTGTATCAATAATTTACTCGAGTTGAAAGCTGAATCACAAAAAGAAAGAAAGTGACCAAGGTAAGCTGTAAATCACCGGAACGACTCTTTCCTCCAGATAAATATCCTGCAGTCGAATGCAAAGATGTTCCGGCTGAAAGAAAAATTGCTGAAACAGTTTGTTGGGCAAACATCGACTGTTCAATATGCACAACAGGTTGCCGATTCCCATGCTGCGAGATGGGCAAGACTAGAAAGGGTCGTGTCGTCGATATCGCAGATGGAGCTATAATTCAGCTCTGATGGCAGAATTCCGTTTGTCGAAATGAGTTCCTGTCAAAATGGTCGTTCGATTCAAAAGGGGCATTTTTAAAGTATTTCCATATGTTGCCATATTTATAAGTGGGCACGTCTTTTACTCACATTTCTTTCTAATGTAAGCGATGGATAGCATTATATGCTATCCATTTGCTGTCAGAAATCGGGTACTTTTTGTGTTCTTTTTATTTCATCGTATACGAAATTAAACCTTTGTAATTGTCAAAAATTTCGATCCCGAAATAAGGATGGTCAGTTTTTCTGACCACTCTTGGACTGAAGAAATCATTTTTGGAATTATGTCTATGTTTTAATTGCAAGGCACGTGGTCACATAGTCTAACGCTGCATTCTAAAATCAGTTAAGGAGACATACGACACTTAAACCACGAAAAAATGGGGGAAACTATCAAATTCGATACATTATGTCTCACAAACAATGCAATTCACAAACTCACTTTTTTTCCTAGAAACAATATCTGTTCTTTCTCTTATAGTACACACATTTTCAAACCTTCATATTGGTATGCATTTTTTTGAAAGAGTAATAAATATGGATATAATTTTTGGAGAAAAATGAGATAGTCACTACGCACGCATGAATACGGTTAAAATATTTGTCCAAACACAATAATTTGGGTATTTAAGTAATCCAAACACTCTGTTTAAGAAACTGAACCGCATTTTATTAACATTTAAATTAAATTTCTATTTTATATTCCAATTTAAAATAAAAATGGTAAAAATTGCTAAAATTTCAACTTTTCTAACCCCTTAAAATGCTTCTTTACAGAAAATATGTACAAAAATGTGGTTCAATTTGTAGGACATAGCACAATACATATTCAGTAAAAATTTTATGTAAAAATATTGAATAGTGCTTGAGATATCGTTCGCGCAATATCAAAAAAACACATTTTGAGATATAGCGCTTTAAAGATATGGCCATATTCAATGTTTACGTTGTAGAGCTGATACATATTCCTTCATAACTTTCAAAATTATTGGAATTTTTTTTAAATTCGGATTATTTTAAAATGTTCAGGAAAGACAGGGGAATAATATATATCTTTTTCATAGAATCGAAAATTTTCGAGGTTTAAGAGTGTATGTCCTCTTAAGCAGTTTAAGAAACATGACAAACGGATGCCAGAAAAGGTTTTATTGCATATAAACGCAATATCACTGTTCTGTATCCAATATGTATCTTTATCCTGTTTGTATCTGCATTTCTGTCTCAATAAAATTGCTCTGGGGGGTATTTGTGCGGAAACAAGTGGCGTACTGTTCAGCTACGGATTCCGAGACTACCACTTTTGGACGATTTTGCACCGGGAAGGGGTGTCAGACAGTGAGTCATATGAGCGCATTTCCGGAGTTCTTTGTTAGATCACGCTCAGTAAAATATAAGCATCACTCTTCCAGTCTTCACTTTCCCCCTATTTTGATGAAAATAACTCCGCCCGGCGCATGCGCAAAAGCGCGGAGGGTTTCCGAATCCGGTGCTAAGCAATAGCTGCAACTTTTGCCGCCCAGAGTGCACTTGCAATATGCCGCCCTTCCTTTACAACTTGCACAGCAGTGGCGCTGAGTTTTCCCGATGGGGGGGCAAGGTCTGCCCGACAGGGGGCAACGGGGGGGGGACAAGTGTAATGAAATTTGTCTCAAAGTTGCGCTGGATCTATATTTTTCAACTAATTGAATACCGCGTACAAAAATTTAGCCCGACGGGGGGCACACATCCCCGATGTGGGGCCCTGGTCCCCCCATTGGCGCCACCCCTGAAGTTGCAATCTCAAAATAATAATAATAATAAATTCCGGGGGAAATATTTTATTAGCTATGTAATTCGTTGTTCCACGACCTCAATATCTGTAGATAAGTCGCAAATGGCGCCGGCCAGTGTTTCTTTCATATATCAGCAATTTACCGACAAAAAAGCGAAATATACGAATCAATTACTGAACAGAACGCCGTCCCTTACCCCCGTACCCGTGACCAGACCGGTCACTGAGCGGTTTGATGGGCAAGACACGGGGATTTTATTTAAGAAAAACAAAATAAACAAAAAGAAGGAAATATATACACTATGTACAGCACAGGCATTTTCACTTTTATACTATTAGTTCGTAATAGTCTTCTTTTCTTTAGATGTTGAAATACATTTCTTTTATTTGAAGGTGAAATGTCCGGTGATTGAGCTACTTAGTTCAGCTCTCTGGGCCGTTGAAGGCTAGGGAGGCCGGAAAAGATCTCTGTTCTCGCTCATGAATATTATAATCCCACGAATTTTCTGCCTGGAGACGAGGTTATTGGCGACCCTTTTCAGCCATTCTTGTTCGAAGTTTGGCGCTGGCTTCCTCATACGCCAAGACGCTGTATAAATACACTCCGTGGCATAGTAAAGTGCCGTGCCAATTCCACCACAACTGCAATAATCGCTGTCAGACAGGTGAAACCCTTTGAGGTAGGCAGGGAAAGATCCATGTTGAGAGAAGAAGATAACATCATCTCTAATCCAGTTAGTGGGACGGAGACTAACTGAGGACGTGATGTTATAGATTTTCCTGCCTGTATCGCCATTCTTCCATGAGGTTTGCCACTCCTCAAGCATCCTCTTCCGGAGGATGTCTTTAATGTGCGGTTACGAATCAATTACATCAGTTTTACATGTGCACAAAGTTTAAGCTACTGTCGCTGCTTTTCTTAGTCGTAAAATTGTTTTCCTACATGTCTGAATTTTCGTCCCTTTCGAAATGCCGCTCGGGATCATTTTAAACGGACCTCATTGAACTGTCGTTATATTTAAAAAAAAAACTGTATGCTGAAATTTTATTCTTAAGTATTCTAATTTTTGCGCGCAGTTTTTGCAAATGTCGCAGTCACCTCCTCTTTGTGATAGTGGTCTGATTTAGAAGACCTGTATAAGCGATTTTGGCTAGCTCAAAAAAACGTCCTTAACTCTCTCTATACGGTTCCGTCCCATACGTCCCTTCAAGCAAAAGACGATAACCGTCCGAAAGTCACTCTGAAATTTCCACCCTCTTTCATTAACTCTGATTGATTTCACACCCGCGGCGCGTGCTTTCTCCGTTAGAGTGGCTCGCCCAGATGTGTTTGGGGAAGAGGGGAGTTTTCTTAGAATTCGGACAATGCCAGCTGTCACTGTGGTTTTTGAAAGGGAAGTGTATTTCCCTTATCTTTGATACAGGAGCTCAGACGTTCCCGTATTTTGAGGTCCCTTTATTTCAATGGTCTTAGAAATCAGAGGGTTAAATGCTGGGTTTAGTTTTAATTACATTAACCTCACTTTTTGAAGCAACACAAGGGTAATTTTGGGACGGGCTTGTAATTTTGACCCGCGGTCAAATAACGAGGACGACGCCTGAGCTGGCAACCCCCTGCTCAAATTTTCGCACCACATCAGCGGGAGGACGTTTGGCCTACTACGTACGATTTAGTATGCAACGGGCTCAATACAAGACGGATATTCAGTGGAATCTGTTTTCGAACTGGAACCCTCTGGCTCTGGGGTCGGTACCTTACCACGAGGCCACCATGGCCTCCCATAAAGGATAGGCATAGCGTGTAATGATTGCTACAGACCATTAGCGTCAATGGAGTCTAGATATTTATCATCAGCAACCAGCGGGAGTGACCTCCCCGAAACTTTCTCGCATACGACCAGTAATGTGGGGTGGGTAAACACTCAGTGGGTAGGTAAATATTTTTGGGGTATTTATCCAAGGCCTGGTTATTTTGAAAAAAAAAATTATGAATGGTGATTTACAATGAAACATATAAAATTTATGAGTTCCAAAAAACTTAATATTTTGCAAAAAAATTGCGTATGTTCGCCATTTTTACGCGCGCTGAGGTTCCAAAACTTTATTTAACGTTTTTGAGTTCAAAATCCTACTACAGATATCGCACAACATTTCACTACACCTCTGGTTAAACACAGGAGTCCATCTGGAGAATATCAAAAAGAGGTTTCGTTTTGGGGATTTCCATAATTTCAGAAGCGCGTATTTGCGGCTCGCTTCAATTTTCGCCAAAGTCAAATGCCAACCATACTCACTTAAGTACAATAAGCGAAACGCTCGCCAACACACAGTCGTAATGTGCATTTTGAACTAAATATGCAATTTGAACACCTGTTTTTCAACCGATTGAGATGAAAATTGTGCACAGATCTATAATTAATGTTAGCATCCGCGAAATCGAGTTTTATTTATCTAAGCCAAAGGGCTTATGAGATACAAGTATGCGATTATACAGACCGACAGACAGTCAAACCGTTGACAGGTTTTGTCCAAAATTTGTTAGAAACCTACAAATTATGTTTATAGACCACATACCAAATTTCATCCCCGTAGCTCTAATAGTTTTCGAGTTATCGTGTTCACAGATAGACAGACACACAGACATAATTCCAAAATTGTGTTTTTCGGACTCAGAGAGGTCTAAAACGTGGAGATTCGTCAAAATCTCGAGTTCGAATTTTTTGACGATTACAATACTTCCTTTTGTATACTTCGTATACGAGAAAGTAAAAAAGCATTGAAAAGCATCACTTTTCATGGCCATAAAAAGTCTTTTCAAGGCAATACGAAAAAAATTTATATTGCCGTCAATAGGGTCTAAATATCTTATCAGCAACAAAAAAGCTTTGAAAAGCATCTCTTTTCAAGGCAATCCGAAAAAAAATCTCTTATCGTCAATTGGACCTAAATATCTTATCAGCAGCAAAAAGCATTGAAAAGCATCTCTTTTCAAGATAATACGAAAAAAATCTCTTAGCGACAATTGGGCTTAAATATCCTATCAGCAACACAAAAGCATCTCTTTTCAAGGCAATACGAAAAAAATCTCTTATCGACAATTGGGCCTAAATATCCTATCAGCAACACAAAAGCATCTCTTTTCAAGGCAATACGAAAAAAATCTCTTATCGACAATTGGGCCTAAATATCCTATCAGCAACACAAAAGCATCTCTTTTCAAGGCAATACGAAAAAAATCTCTTATCGACAATTGGGCCTAAATATCCTATCAGCAACACAAAAGCATCTCTTTTCAAGGCAATACGAAAAAAAAATCTCTTATCGTCAATTGGACCTAAATATCTTATCAGCAGCAAAAAGCATTGAAAAACATCTCTTTTCAAGGCAATACGAAAAAAATCTCTTATCGACAATTGGGCCTAAATATCCTATCAGCAACACAAAAGCATCTCTTTTCAAGGCAATACGAAAAAAATCTCTTATCGTCAATTGGGCCTAAATATCTTATCAGCAGTAATAAAGCATTGAAATGTATCATAGAAAGGCCCTTTTCAAAGCAATAAGAAAACATCTGTTGGTACTGCATTTCTATTGTAGAAAAATGAAAAAATTGCATCCATTTTAAGAATTTCTACTAAAATGTCAAATAATTATTTCGAAAGACAGTCCAAAAATTCATTTTAGAGTGTTGTAAATGTTCTCACCTCTTTCACGTTACTTTACCTTGTGGGCAACAAAATGGATTTTATGAGACACTAAAAAGCTTATCTACTAAAAAATTACTCAATTCTCTTAAATCTGTATTTAAATTCAGTAGCTGTGATTAAGAGTTATAAGTAGGAGGGCAACAAATTTATAGACAACTAAATGTAGCGAGGAGTATAGACGATAGACAACAAAATTTAATAATTTAGCTTTAAAATTAGCTAACCTACCCGAACACCATTACTAGTTTGTTTATAATTCACAGTTTTAGGTTGTTAGAATGAAATAAAAATTTTATTTAGCTACAACAAAATGCAACTGCCCCCTGCCACACCCCCGCCACTGTATAGATTTGTAGGTTTGTTATAAACAGACTTTGCAGAGTTCACTGATTTGTTACAAACAACCACCCGTATTTACCGTAGAATAATCGTAATCCCATTTATTCGCAATTGTTAAACCAATTTCGCTTCAAGTTCCAAGCTCAAATAAGTTATAAATCTGGTACAAAATGTCTCGGAATTTTCGTTCTTTTCATTAACTTCATTTAGCTTAATTTCAATGCGCAATTGGACTCATACACAAAGATAAAAACGTAATTCATCCTGCATTCAATACATGTTAATTGTAACGCGATATCCGAAAATTTATTCGGAAACAATTTTATTGCAACCCAGAAGCAGACAAAGCAAAACAACCAAACAGAACGAAACGATTCAACAACGAAGAAACACTAAAAAAATCATAAAAAGAACAAAATGCTCCCAAACGAGTTGTTCCGAATTCATTGTGAGGCAACTCGTGTTTATTTTGTTCTTTCAAAGCAATTTGTTTTCTGGTGTAACTTCGGAGTTTGAGATGTGTTTTGAATCCGTCTAGTCTTGTATACAAATATTCGTACATAAACATCCATTATGCATGAAAACATCCATTTTTTGAAAATAAAATTAACTTAGTTAGGATTGCTTGCTACTTCGCCAACAAAGGAAATTCTTACCAACATCCAACTGAAGATATCTTCCAAGAATACAAATGCGTAGTCTAAAGCAGTAGTGCGCAAACCTTAGGTTAAATTCAAAGAAATTTATTTCATAATAAAAAATATAAGCCTTTTCTTCAAAAGGCTTCTATACTTATAAAAGGCAATGTTTGTGTGTGTGCGCACGATGTCCAGACGAATCTATCGTACTTACAGCCACGAAATTTGGCATACAGGTAGACGTAATGGTGACTCAATGCACCTCGAAGCCGGAATTTTAAAATTTAATCTAGAAATTTTTTTATTTAATGTTTTGTGTTGTTTTGGTTGACTTTTCGCACTAATTTCTCAATAGAATGGTTTTGAATAATTGTACGAAAAAAAATAGACATGCCATCGAAAAGAGCAAACGATTTCCGTTCTAATGAAGTTTTTTTTGTACGTCTAACGTAATTTACTGAATTTTGAGAAATTTTTAAACAATAGTCACTTTTATGGTAATTTTTTATCACGATTTCTTGAAATTCTCATATCTGACGTTCTAACAACTCTATAATTTTCATTTTTTTTCAGCTTATAACTGAAACGTTTCTGTCGGATTTAAAACAAGAACAGTTAAAATATCTTATTCCGCTTTTTTAAACTAATTTTTCCCAGTTCAAACAGTTTTTTTGTTAGCGATAGTTTCTCCGGACGTTCCCAGAATGCATTGTTGCTTCCTCGCAGGAGGTGAAGTAATATGCTTTCATTCCCAGCATGCACACAATTCTACAATCCGATTTCTTCCGGTGACGTCATACATTCGCGTCTTTCTAGAGAGGAAAAATAAGCTGGAAAATCAATAATGTGTATCTTTAGTTTTGATTTTGTTTTCAAAACTTTTTAGTGTCATTGTGGGCATATTTTTTCTCCGTTTTGTCGAAGTATTGATTCCACGGCAACGTCATGATAGCACAACTATAAAACTCTCAATAAAGACTTCACTCTATAATCATTCAACCTTAAGCACAGAATATTTAATGAAAAAAAATACTGTCACTGTAGAAAATATTTTTTGATAAATTTAATTCCTTACGTTTGGTGAAATATTAATACCGCGCGCGCGTTCACTTCTTTCTTTTTCCGATTCAAAATTAAATATTTCGAAAGATTAGTGAAAGTAAATCTTAATATAAATAAAAGTCAATGTGGGTATGTATGTATGTTTGTATGCATGTTCCACATCTCCTCCTAAACCACGGCACTGATTTCAACCAAACTTTAAACACTTATCAATTAAGACAAGGGGAAAATTACTGACAACTTTTCAAAGCGAAAAGGTTAATTAAACAGCCAGTCAATTATAAATTAATCGAAACTGTTTTTCCGTTGTAAGTTCCAAGTAAATTATCTCCCGAAAATTATTTTTATACCATCTTAAAGTACACAAGTTTACCTTTTTAATTATACCAGTTTTATATCTGTGACATTTTTCCTTCAATTGTTATTGATTTTTTAGAATTTAATAAAAAATTGACACGCAGACGATTTTGAAATGAAGCAAATTCAATGATACTCAGTTGCTAGGCAACGGTGTAATTACTTTACCATTATTTTTCCTGTTTATTTTTATTTCAAATATCGTTTGGCAATGTCTTCATTGGTTCTTAAAGAATTCTAAAGTGTATTTAATTAGATTAAAAATCACCTGTCATCTTTTTATAATTCAAATTATTCGCGCACGAAGTCGCGGGTAACAGCTAGTGAAAAATAAAAGTGGAAATTTTCAGTCTTCGTTCACAAATTCTTCCATTTTTTTAAAAAAAAGGCCTTTGACAGTATATATTTCATTGGAATAAATCTAACATTATTCTTAAATTAATTTATAATACTAAAGAACACAAATCGTACTATTAGCCAAACGTGCCTAAGATAAAAACAAGTTTTTATTTAGATATTTGTAGCAAATAGATATGTGTGTGTGTGTGATTAAATATTAATACATGAATCTGAATAATTTTTTAAATGCTGCTTTGATTTATAGTTTTAATATCTTCGAGTCATATTTTTTTAAATAAATTTTTTTTTCAAAATACGTTTTTAAATTGAAATAATTAATGAATACGAGACAGCTATTAAGTTCGATATTTGCCATTAATTTACTGAAGCAAACTTTCTTATGAATAATTAAGTTTTTGGAAGATGAAAACATTTTCTTGTGTAAAAAAATATAACTGTTTCAGCATTGAATTTAACTGGAAACGTTAAATTATATGTTGAAATGAAGAGCATATTAAAAAAAGTTATTTAATATTGAATTTTGAATATGTAGAGTGAATTTAATTAACTTTCAACTTTGAACTGAAATTACATTTGAGTCGTTCCAAATAGAACTAAAAGCTTTCAACATTATAATGTTTATTTAACGAAGCTTTGAAGTTTTTCTCAATAACTTCAGAGCATATTACTGCAAAAAAAAACATCTTTACAAAGATTTAAAATTGAAGAGAAAAAACTAGCACAAAAATGAAATATCAAATGTCGCACGTAGTCTGGTGACATAAGCGGAGTGCGAAATGTCAACTAGGAGTGGCGTTAGAGTTCGCCCGTTGGGGGGCAGGGTCTTCCCGAGAGGGGGGCGCGACCTGTAGTACAAGGGGATGTGCGTAATGACGATCCTCTCAAATTTTCGCCGTGTCATTTTTCTACTTTCTCGTATACGAAGTATATAAGGAGAAAGTATTGTAATCGTCAAAAAATTCGAACTCGAATTTTGACGAATCTCCACGTTTTAGACCTCCCTGATTTCGAAAAACACAATTTTGGAATTATGTCTGTCTGTGTGTCTGTGAACACGATAACTCGAAAACTATGAGAGCTAAGGAGATGAAATTTGGTATGTGGTCTTTAAACATAATTTGCATGTTTCTGTCAAATTTTGGACAAAATCCGTCAGCGGGAAGTCTGTCTGTCTGTATGTCCGAAGTCATGTGAACATAATAACTCAAAAACTTGAATAGCTAGATGGATAAAATTTGGTACATAGTTTTATAGTCATGAATGAGGGTCCGCATAAAATGTTAGGCCAAATCCGTCAAAGGGTTGACTGTCTGTCGGTCCATATAATTTACTATTGAAACCATTCCGCTATCTCAACGCGCATGCGTACGGAAGCAATCTTCTGAGCTGGGGAAAGGAGCGAATTACGTCAGTTTGTCCTTGAGACGGCAAGAGTGAAACCCAGCAGTGTGCGATAGATGCGTTTTAATCGGTACGCATCTCTTTGAATTCTTTACCTAGATATTTTTCAATCACTATAATGAAAAACCTCATGATAGTCATTGGATTCTGGGCAACAGTAGGTTGGAATTTTTTTAGCCACGCGGGGGGAGGGGAAACGGCACCTTTTGGGGGAAGTACACGAGAAAGTTTAGGGGAGAACACTCCCGCTGGTTTTATCTACTAATTGAACAGCCGTTATGTGAAAGTAGTACAAAACTTTCCCGCGACAGGTGGGCTCTGGTCGTCCAGGTCCCCTCACTAGAATCACTTCTGATGTCAACATGTAGGTTAGTCCAAATGATTTATTACACTTCCAATGAGCTTGGTTAGATTAACTTCCCGTTTTGAAGCAACACGAGGGCTATTTAGAGACGGCCCTCGTAATTTTGAACCGCGGTCAGATGCCGAGGACGACACCTGGGCTGGCACACCCTCTTCAAACTTTCGCTCCACACCGATGGGAGAACGTTTGGCTACTATGTGCGATTTAGCGTGCAACAGGCCCTATACACGGCGGATCTTCAGTGGAATCGGGTTTCGAACCTGCGACACTCCGGCCCCGAGGTAGAGACCTTACCACTAGGCCACCGCGGCAGCCCAATCAGCTTGGAGCAAACGATAGTGTGAGTTCTAAGAGTGGAAGGAAGAAGGAAGTGCGTTCCTCCTTGAATTGTTGGCCTCAGCCTGACAAGGGTGGCGCCAGTAGGGTGTGAGGGGTGGGCCAGGCCCCCCCCCCTTTTGGGAATTCTATGCTCCCCCGTCGTGATAAATTTCTGTGACCCGTTCATGCAACGGGCTATTCAATCTATACTTTTAAAAGGCAATGTTTGTGTGTGTTTGTGCGTGCGATGTCCAGACGAATCTATCGCACTTACAGCCTTGAAATTTGGCACACATGTAGTCTTAATGGTGTCTCAATGCACCTCGAAGCCGGAATTTTAAAATTTAATCCAGAAAATTTTTTATTTAACGTTTTGTGTTGTTTTGGGTGATTTTTCGCACTCATTTCTCGATAGCATGGTTTGAGATAACTGTACGACAAAAATAGAATCAGCATCGGAAAGAGCACGCGATTTCCGTTCTAATGAAGTTAGTTTTGAATTTCTAACGCAATTTACTGAATTTTGAAAAATAGTCACTTTTATGGTAATTTTTAATAAAGATTTCTTTAAATTATCGCATCTGACGTTCTAACATCTCTATAATTTTCATTTTTTTTCAGTCTACAAATGGAACGTTTATGTCGGATTTAAAACAAGAACTATTAAAATATCTTTTTTCGTTTTTTAAAAGTTATTTTTTCCCTGATCGGTTCAAACAGTTTTTTCGTAGCGAGATTTAACAGCGAGAGCTTCTCCGGACCATCCCACAATGCATTGTTGCAACGTGACCTTCTCCGCGGTAAGTGACGTCATTCGCAAAGAAAAATACGCGGAAATATCAATAATGTTTTTTTTTTCAAAACTTTTTCGTGCCATTGTGGGCACTTTTTTTCACCCACTTTTCTGAAGTCCTGATTCCACGGGCAACGCCGTGCGCGTACTGCTAGTTTTGAATATTTTTCAACTTATAACTGGAACGTTTCTATCGGAATTAAAACAAGAACCGTTAAAATAACTTTTCCTGTTTTTTTTAAATTAATTTTTCCCTGAACAGTACAAACAGTGTTTTTGCTAGCGACCGTTCCCAACGAGACCTCCTCCAGAGATCCCCTGACTGTATTGTTGCAATTTCATTGGCTGGATACGTGACCTTCCTTTTTCGCGGCAGGTGACGTCATTAATTTAGCGTTCTACGAGGAGATGATTTATTTACTCGATTAACTTCGATTATTATTTTTAAGCGTGTCTTAACTTATTTCTTTGCCTTTCATACTTTGCTTGCGGTGTAATAAATATCACATTGTAATTTTTTAACATTGTTTTGGATTTAACGGTACTCGGTCGAGAGGAAAAAGAGGCGGACCAACTCAATAATATATATATATTTCTGTTTCGATTTCGTTTTTAAAACTTTCATTTATGTAATTGTATGTGGGCTTTTTTTATTTTGTTGAAGTCCCGATCCCACGGGCAACGCCGTGCGCGTACTGCTAGTAGTAGATAAATAAAGATCCGGCGAAAATTTGCGAGGGTCGTCATTACCCCCCCCCTCCCCCTTGTACAGTACACAGTCCCATGCCTGATGCCATTACGAACCGGTTGAATGGACGTGGGAACCCCCCCTCCTTGTACAGCAGGTCGTGCCCTTCCTGTAGGGGAATTCCTGTCCCCTGTCGGGAAAACCGTGCATCCCACCCCCGTCGGGAGGACTCTAACGCCACTCCGGTAGTGTGATGGTGAATCAAGTTTCAACGAGTAATAATAATTCAGCTTTTTGACTACATGGCGTCCCCTAAAGCTGGCGTATGGGCAATCTATACTACCTTGCCCCCTCTCGTTGTTACCTCACTGGTAGAAATTCCGCCCGGTCTATATTCCTCGGAAACAATGCACGCCTACATGTGGCCTATATAAGAGGATTGTCCTCTATCTCTTTCTCGCTATCCGTTGATGGGGGGCAGTGTTCTGAGATTCTCATGTAAGGAATTAGACTTTATAGTTGCAGTTGCCTGCGGTAGATGGCGCGGCACAAGACTGTTCCGTAAAATGTTAGTTGGCGGTCGGTCGGTAGCATGTCTGGTTGTATTTGAGAGTGAAGAGGCTGATATGATTTTTGTTTTGCCATGATTCGAAGTAATAAGAAATTGTAAAGTATAATTTTCTTATCTTTTATGTTAAATGTATTTGTGTGTTTATCTATTTATGTCGTGCTAAAAAAAATAAATAAACTAAATAATAAATAAATAATAAATAAATAATAAATAAAAATAAAATGAATAAACTAAATTAAAAAAGAAAAATTGCCTAATTTCTCGGCTGCATTTTTATATAACACTACACCCAGCAACTTTACAAAAACACTATCCAGTGTTTCATCCCCGGGGTGGGAGCACGTTTGGCTATGAGGAATGGGACCCGACTCAGCATGACGATTCTCGCTTCTCCTAGTGACACTAAATAATGGTGATATTGCCAGGTCAACGAGCCCATACCGATGACGGGATGTACCTGGTTAAAGTGAGCCCTGTACATGGTCTAGGCGATTGGGCAAAATGGAAGTTACTTTGTAGTTGTATCCAGATTGGTTGTATATAGATCAAAATTGCATTAAATATTTATTAGTTGCAATAAATAATTATGTACAGTAAATATTTATCTTTTCAAGTCCCTTGGTTTGTTATTTATTGGACGCTCTTATAATTTAAAGAATGAAAATGAAAAAAAGTTTAAACAGCTGAAAAAAACCCCAGTAAATTCATTTTTGGCAATTCCTGTTAAATTGCCATTTTTAAAAATATATTCGAGGAATGGCAAGAGAAGCAAACGACCATAATTTTGACATTTAGTGAGAAACAGAAAGAATATTATGTGAAGATTTTAAAAATCAAAGCACTCTTATCTTTTATGAAATAAACAAACAAAATGGAAATGTATTTAATTTAACCTAACATTCTATTTCGAGTACAATAAATCTTTCAGACAGATGTTTTTGTCTACCTTCAGCTTAAGATGAAAGCGTCTTGAATTTGGTTATAAAATTATTCAATTTTAATGAATTTCTGGACTAGTTTTAACACTATGACTACTAAGACGACAGTAATTTAACATTCTATTTCGAGTAGAATACAGCTTTCAGACAGATGTTTTTGTCTACCTTCAGCTTAAGATGAAAGCGTCTTGAATTTGGTTATAAAATCATTCAATTTTAATGAATTTCTGGACTAGTTATAACACTCCGACTATTAAGCCGGCCGTAACCTAACATTCCATTTCGAGTACAATAAAGCTTTCAGACAGATGTTTTTGTCTACCTTCAGCTTAGGATGAAAGCGTCTTGAATTTGGTTATAAAATCATTCAATTTTAATGAATTTCTGGACTAGTTTTAACACTCTGACTAGTAAATCGGCCGTAACCTAACATTCTATTTCGAGTACAATAAAGCTTTCAGACAGATGTTTTTGTCTACCTTCAGCTTAAGATGAAAGCGTCTCGAATTTGGTTATAAAATTATTCAATTTTAATGAATTTCTGGACTAGTTTTAACACTCTGACTACTAAGCCGGCCGTAACGTTGCATTCTATTTCGAGTACAACACATTCTATTTCGAGTACAACACAGCTTTCAGACAGATGTTTTTGTCTACCTTCAGCTTAAGATGAAAGCGTCTTGAATTTGGTTATAAAATTATTCAATTTTAATGAATTTCTGGACTAGTTTTAACACTATGACTACTAAGACGACAGTAATTTAACATTCTATTTCGAGTAGAATA
>BGPR01004853.1:62941-82143 GCA_013235015.1 Araneus ventricosus
GTGTAACCTAACATTCTACTCTGAGTACAAACAGCTCAGACAGATGTTTTGTCTACTTCAGCTTAAGATGAAAGCGTCTTGAATTTGTATAAAATCATTCAATTTTAGTGAATTTCTGACTAGTTTCAACACCTACTTTTGACTACTAAACCGGCCGTAACTTAACATTCGGTTTCGAGTACAACAGCTTTCACATATATGTTTTGTCTGTCTTCAACTTGATGAAAGCGTCTTTAATTTGGTTATAAAATCATTCAATTTTAGTGAATTTCTGGACTAGTTTTAAAGAGATTTACATATCTAGCAGACCTAAACAAATGTGGGAATGTTAAATTCCGCGTCATAACTCTTTAATCTTTTTTAAGTATTTCTATCTACGTATATCTTAATTTAAGCATGCAAATCAAATGCAGGAAGTTTATGCCTCGGAAAGTGATATGGAACAACGCCTCGATGGATTGCATGCATTTAAACATCAGAAAAAAAGCATTTAAACTTCATATATATTTGTAATAATCTCACTTAATTTTACTTTAAATTCTAATATTATTTAAAGTCTTAATGTATTCCAAAATCGCTTTTCTTAAATTCCAGTTTCGTTTTATTTCCCGCGCTGGAGGTATATTAAATCTCGCGTTTTGGCATATTTATTACTAAAAGAATATTCTAATTGCTTCCACGCGCCTACGCAAATCGCGAAATCAGAGACTTGTCGCAGCCATACTTTCCCCTAAAACACTTACGTAATTTACTAAAAATGGCTATTATTCTCTTCACTTTGATCACGTGTCTGAGAAATCCCTACCTGAGAAAATGCAGGGATTTTCTGTTCTCTTTTGACTTGAAACTTAAACCAAGATGTACGTACATTCCGTCACTCTCCCATAATAAACGAAAATTAGAATATAACTCGGCTTTTTACTGACTACATCCACGAAATCATTTTATATTTATTAATAAAACTTTATTATGCAATATGCATATTTAGACAGCATTGCAAAGATTATCTGCATAAAAATGACTCTTTTATAAATTACAGTCATTATTTTCAGCAGATGGTGAAATTTTAGATAAAAAATTCTTTGATGCTTTGTTTTAATTCGGCGTAAATGATTAATACTATTGCTTCCAACCAAAACATATGATGTGTATCTTTTTTATAGTATAATTTTTTGAAACCAGAATTTTTTGAAAATAATCTATTTAGTTTAGAAGATTTTTAAGGATATTCGACGTATTTATAATCCAATAAATATGTATACAGAATTTTACAACTCCATGTCAATAATTTGCAAAAAAAGCGTAATAGAGTCCATCGTCGCCATAATGATGCAATCTAGCGAGTAATAAGACTAAAACATGATTTTGTAACCGTTTTTTATTTAAATATGTTACTTTATTGACTGTATAATCTTCCCCCGTTAAATTTTTAAACCACTGAACTGAACGCAAAGATTATAAAACTTGCATGAAAGACACTATTATTCAGTCGTTAAATTTCTTCCCTAACTGCTAAAGATTATTTCAATTTTAGAACCTTAAATTACGCAATATTCATGAATATACAGTAGAGACCCGCTAATCCGGACTAGATGTGACCAGACCCTGTCTGGATTACCGAAAGTTTGGATTAACCCTCTCGCTACCAACCGTCACATATATGTGATACAGCCGTTTCTTACCAGAGCCCGATGTCACATATATGACAGACGTAAAATCTATTCCAAATGAATACCGAAACATGGTGGTGGACATTTTTCCCAGGAGAACCTGGTTGCGAGAGGCTTATATAATTTGCCTTAAGGTATCCGACTGTGTTCGGAGACATTTTTTTGAAAAATGACTTACATATATATATTTTAATGTTAATTTTCAACTGCATATGTTTTAAAACTATGAAAATATTGTAAAATTAGGCTTCTTTCAAAATAATATTTTTTAAAAAAACTGAGAAATTTGAAGAAAATTGACTAAAATATTTGACTTCCGCAAACAGCCATAGACAAAATCATAATCTAAATATACATAAATCCTTGTAGAAGTACAATTTCATGACAATTATGTATGTTATGCTCTAAAATATGTCTTGTACTTCAAAATAGTTTTGAGACATAGCTGAACATAGTTACTAAACTGGTAATTTTTCATAAAAAATGCTTTTCGTTTATATTTAAGCGCTTAAAAATAATACTTGATTTTAAAATTGACCTTAGTTTTTAGAGGAAAACATCAAGCATATTACAGAAAAGAATCTCAGAAAATTTCATATCAGTACTTGAATAACGTTTTGAGAAATCATTGTTACGGTCGACAGTTTTCCTCAAAAATATCATTTCTCAGGAAACACATTTAAAGTTTTCATGCAACGTAAAATAATGCTTGCAGTTCGATAATAAAACAGCTGTAACTCCATTTGTAATTCACGTAGCGTAAAAAGTGAGACAGTTTTAGAAAGCTGATTAAACAGGCTGGAAAATTAAGTCATAAATTATTTTTTGATAATTTCATGAAAAACGACGATTTTAAACCAGTCAGATACCTTAAAAATTTACGATGGGTAAATTCATAAAAATCTATCGTTTTTTTTTTCTTAAATGTCTCCAACTTTTCAACCTTTTCCATCCGAATTAACCGTATGGGGTCGTCCACAAATGATGTCACGCTTGGAGGGGGGAGGGGGTTTGTGAAATTGTGACAGTTTGTGACAAGGGGAGGGGAGGGGGTAACAAGAAGTGTGACATCACCATTTTGGTTCAAACAAAATCATTTAAAATCAGCATATTCAATTTCGAAGTTATTTCGAAATTACTAGAATTTGAGGGTATTTTTTAATCGGGGCTAAAACATCTTTCATGTGATTTTTTTCCACTTATATTCCCTTCTTTTTGAAAAAGGCATTCAGGGTAGGTTCTGAGAATATGGTAGCAGCAGAAATTCTTCACCATTAGAAGCAAACCTCCCCTTGTCACACCCTTGAAATGTCCAACAAAAGATACGTCGCCCCACCTGGGTGAGTGGTAGAAGTGGTAGTGGCACAAACAGGTTGATCTTATTGAGGCATTTTTTTTTTAAATTCAATCTGTTTAAGAGTATTTTGTGTTCATAAAGTAAAGATAAGTTTTAAAGCAAAATAAATCAAATTACAAAATACTACTGTTTACAATTGCTCTTTTATATTAATATTTTATTACTATTGTATAATAATTAAGTTTTTTTGTTGTAAATATTAACCTTATTTAATACAAGATAAGTACACATATAATCATTATTATTATTATCCTCAAAAATGTCATTAAAACACGTAGTTAAAGTTTTAAAATAAAATTTGAAATATGATCCGTAACGTAGTGCTTTGTTTCTGAACTGCAAGTTTATGTTTATGTAATATAGTGTGACATGTCACAAGGGGGAGGGAGGGGGTATGGTGAAGTGTGACACTTTGTGACAAAGGGGGAAGGGGGGGTCAAAAATATTGAAGAAAAGTGTGACATCATTTATGGACAGCCCCTATGTCCGGACAAGCACAGTTCGGATTAACGGGACTCCACTTCACTTCTACCTTAAAAAGCATTCAGAAAACTAATCATTTTTAAATACATTTATTTTTATTTGGGTGTGTAACCCACAAGCTGGTACACTAAAAGCAATCCAAATAGAATAATAAATGCACAATGAAAAAAATAATTTGAGTGTAATTATTAAATATCTAAACTCCAAAAATAAATAAGCATCCTTTTTTAAATCCTTTTATCGGTTGAAACAGACGCAATTCGAAGAAGTGATTACGAAATAGCCGTCAGAATAAATCTCAAGCGGAAAAAAAATATTTCAGAAGATCGTAGACTGGACCATTCGTCATTGCTTGCAATTCGTCTACTGAAAAAATATATCCATATCTTCAAGCTTTGCTAATAGGAATCGACTCATCGAACACGTGGCGAAAATAAAAAAAATAAAACAAGAGCATTCTAAAGAGAAAAAAAAATACATAAAAAAACATTTACGTAAAAGAGGTGTTTTTATTTTGGAGTATTAAACAAGTTTACTGCGGACTATGAGTACAGTGCAGCTGTCTACAGCAGAAGATTAAATTTGCATTTGCTGCAATATGTCTCTACTTTTCAAAGAGGTAAATGTGTTTATTTATTTTCACTATAGAATAACGATTTCGAATTAAATACTGTGGACTCGTATAACGCGATTAAAAAATAATGGTTAGTTCTCGCACAAAGCGATAAAAAGTTCCTTATAACGCGTAAGATAAATTAAACATTTTCACAGTTTATGTAATTTTTTGGTTTCAAATGTTTATATGAGTAGTGAAGCTGAAAATTTAAGAAATGTAGCACCTCAATAATAATATGCTCAGTTAAGTTACAGACATGTTTGAACTTGTCTGTTAGTAAATATCCCTTATAACACGATTTCCTTTTATGCGGACTTTATCTTCCGCACCAGGGTTGCCATTATTGGCCTTCTTAAGGCGAAATTATGGAAATTTGGCCTTTTTTCAAAACCCTTGGCCTTAGGAATTTTGATTTGGCCTTAAATTCAGTTTTGGTTTTATTTTCGTTAATGACATTTAGAACAATTTTTAATCAATTATTCTATTGTTTTTTAATAAATTTTTGATAGTGCACATTTTAAATGATATATAATGAGCTGTCACACGAAATAACTCCTGAATAGAACAAGGATGTTTTAAATTTCTTTCACTTAAATTTTAGTTTAAGAATAGAACATTGAACATATGTCTATCAAGTAGGATTCGTTTTCGTGAAAGATAGCTGTTTTTCTAACAGCAATTGACGTTTTCAATCAATTTGTCAAATTTGGCCTTATTTTTAAGGTTTCATTAAATTAGGACGAGTTTATATTTATATTTGATTGGATTGTTTGTCCATATAAATGGTAGATTTCTTAATAAATTGCTTTTAAGAATACATTTTATATTTTGCTTTATGATTTTACATGTGGTTTTTTCGTAAGCAAAGCAAAATTTTCTTTTTTTCCAAAAAATCATCTGAAAATGACTGAATCTATTTAAATTTAAAGCTGTAAATGAATTTTAAATGTTTCCTAAATGAGGTAGCAAGACTTATTTGTAAAATTTTATGTGAAAGCAGTCGTTTGCTGTCAAAAAATATTTTAACTGCTCAAAGTTAGTTGAAAATTTGCAATATTTCTGTCCAGAAGATGTATATGATCAAGATTACCGTTCTATAAAAATCAAAGATTGTTTTTTAAGTGTGTATAATTTTTAAATGAATTTATGTTAAAAGAATGAGTGAAAATTCATTTTCTCGGGCAGTGTCTGAAACTAATGCTAATGATATAAAACTCGATCAGGGTATATATCTAATATTTGGGCTGTAATGAAAAATGAATATTAACAGTTGAACTTCCTCCAACTAAAGAATTTACTGAATTTATGAAATTTGAATTATTATTATTTTCAAAATGTAAGAAAATCGGACACAACAGAATGATGCTTGCGAAATTATATTTTGAAAATTCAGAACACTGTTCTTCTTGTAGTTAGATGAAGTTAGTGTTTAATTTTTGGAATAAAACACGTATGTTATTAAAAATTTTTAAACCAAATAAAAAAAAGAAAGAAAACGCCAAAAAACATTTGACAAAAAACGGTACGTTCGTTTCGACAAGCTCGCCATAATCGCGCCAACCGTTAAAAAAAACTCGCCAGAAGTAAAGGAAAAAAAAAATTCATGTTTACAACATTTCACTAATAATCGCCTAAACCGTATTCTTAAATCTAGTCGAACATTTTATACTTCACATATAGAGACTACGAAATCTCTTTGGTACACAAAAAAAACTGTATTCATTTTCTTTAAAATACCCGGTGTGCGATTAAGTCTAGCACAACAATTAGTTATAAAAGTTGCGTAACTTTCGAAATGATGTGTAAAAGCCGGGGGATTTCAGATAGAACCTGCGTAGTTCCAAATCCCGCCATTTTGTGAATGAGTTATGCTCTTGACGACAGACGCATCCTGTCTGAAAAGATTCTGTCTATGAATTGCTGAATGTCTCTGATTCTGTCTATCTGAAGTACTTGCTGTGAAGTATCATGCACATACTTTTATTATATAGGATATTTAATACATACTTTTATTAGCGCAGTATTAACTGTAAGGCTCCATTTATAATATAATGTTTCTGCACCCGAATATATAACTTTCGTCTACTTGAAAAAAATTTTAAAACGTTCTTGTAATTCATTTTTATGTCTGTGAGCTTTATTTTGAAAAATTTGATTATATGAAACAATTTGTTTGTAAAAAGTATAATAGTAAATGAAATTATGTTATAATGTTATGTAATCAAATCTATATCACAATCTCAAAATCTAAAGTTATAAAAAAAATTACATCAAGAGATTATTTCGATAACATAATTTTACTGCTGCTTTGAGTTTACTTTAAAGCAATTAATTTAATAGTAACAAAAATATCGGATAAGATTTCTAATTTTAAAAATTATACATTAATTAAAAATATATATCATATGATATGTTGAATATTTGCAAACGATTTTTTAGAAAATAATTATTTCTTTTGCTGTTCGAATCGGTAGACAATTTTTAATTTAAAAAGAATATTTTCTGCAGACGATATTTTTTACTCGCATATTTATTTAAAATCGTCTGCTATAATCATGGTATAAATAAACTTCTTTTCAAATAGTGGATCATTTGCGTTTCCGAAATAGGGTAGCAAAATGGCTAAGTCGAGAAGATTCCAATATAAATTGTGGCGCATTGTTAATCATTGTCGATCTGGTGCTGTAAAATGGAGTAAAACGGGTGATTCTATAATTTTTAATTTTTCTAAATTTCAGAAAGAGTATCTGGAGGCTAATGATGATTTTTGTAAAAGCAGTAATATTTCATCATTTATAAGACAACTTAATTTATACGGGTTTAGAAAATTAGTAGACCTTTCCCGAACAAATCAGAGTAATCAAGATGAGAAAGAATATGTTAATCCATATTTTCTGAAAGGTAGACCAGATTTGTTGAATGAGGTTGTTAGAAAACCTTTAAAGCCTTTTGTGGAAGTAAGTTTTATTTCATTTTTTTAAACATTATTTTAAAAAAAATTCTACTTGCTCATAAGTTTGAAGTATCGGGTATTTCGTAGTAATCTTTGTGGTTTTATTTTAGTTATTTTTTATTTGTGTGTGATATTTTCTGCTAGATTATTATCCGATGCTGGTTTGTTATTCCTAGGATTGTGTTTCTGTTTATAATTCCATCGTGTGGTCATAACGTTTATGTATCTCGTTAAACCCATTGATTTGATTTTCCCAAATTTTTAATTTCTCTAAAACATGAAAAAGATGCAGATGTGATTGTGTGTTCCAGATTTTTTTATTCTCTCATATCTGGAGTTTATCTAGAGATTTTACCATCTCAAATGTTGTTTTAGAACAAATTATATCATAAGATATTATATCAAATATAGTATAGAAAACGTAAATTAGTGAAAATTCAGAAGTTTTAAAAATATGCAGTTATGTATGTGTAGCACATTAACATTCTGAATTATACGAAATTATGTGAGAATTTTATATTACGTTAGTTTTCAGGATTTTTAAAATGGATTCGTAATTAAACCGAAAGAAGCAAGTGAGTCCAATAGAATGTTCTTTCAGAAAGAATATGAAAAATCGTTCTACTGCCGGAGCAATTAGTAACCAAACAGACCGATCAAAATATAAATTAATTCGTGAATCAAACGAATCTAGTTTTTGATTCGGAATAAAAACTACGATTCGTAATTCTTGGTTAGATATGTAGGAATACCGTACTTCATTTAAAGAAAAAATCCTTGCATTCTATTTTGTATGATTTTATTCTCTACGCTAGAAGCAGCGAAACAGTAATTTAATTTTAGTAGCTTTTCAAATTTACAAATATCGTTACTTTTTTAGCTTGAAATCAAATGCTTTCATATTTTACTTACATAAATTTAAAATAATATAATCAAGGTAAGTTAAATAAGTATTTATTTTCTATTTAAAATAAATCTGCTTTGTACAATGTGTGTTTTTTGTCGCCGCATAGAATATTTTTTGAGTTTTGTGGATAAATTCTATTATCAGTATTTTTTTATAATTTGGTTCCTAGTTTAGTACAAATTGTAATAATAAAAAAATACTTAATGAAATATGCATGTATTATCATTGAAAAATGTATATTCAATTTTTTAATTATTTCAATTATGCAAACTTATTCGTTTGAAGAACATTTTCTTAGTTTGAATATTAAAAAAAAAAAAGACTGGAGGCTGTCTTTTTCAAACAGCCGCTGATGTTAAAGGGGTAGGACTACTTTATTCGAGTGACTCTTTTCTGATTTGCAAATCTTGTTTTTGTAACTTCTGTTGTTACCCTTTATCTCTAAATTAAGACGGTAGTTATGTTTTTAACATATGTAGTTACCGAGATATAGAGGATCGCTTCACCAATTCATGCGTATTTTTTCCAACTTTGCGACTCGCTGAACTACAGTTCCGATTTTAATTTTTTTTTTTTGGTAACTTCTGCTTTTACCCTTTATCTCTAAAATAAGACATTAGTTATGCTTTTAATATATATAGTTACCGAGATATAGAGGATCTCCCATACAACGTTTTTTGTGGCGTTTTGGTGTGTGAATCAAATTCCTTCCTGAGACCCAATGGGAGGAACGCAGTCTTACGTTCAACATGTATTAGTGCAGATGTTTGTTAGGGATTTTTTTAATTTTAGAATTTCTGTAAAGTGAATGAAAGTAATAACCGTTCCGATTTTGGATGCCAATGCAAAATTCATATGATCTGTAATACATTATAAACATACAGATAAACGTTTATTTTATATTCAGTCAAATGCTCGAGTCAAGAAAGAAGTTATCTCTGATGAAGATTCAGTGACTCAGGAAACTACGGAATTTGCCTCAAGAAATCAAGAAAGATCAAGACACAAAAGCAATAACTGTTCAGTAAGTGAAGATTTATAATTAGTTAAAAATCAACTTGTTTCGCTATTAATCAGTTTCGATTAAATATATTCAGTTGCATTTTATATATCAACAGGTAGTTATAAGAAAGAAAAGTTGACGTTTTTTATATCATTGACAATGTACTTTAGTGCATTTTGAAGGAAAAAAAATAAAAATAACGGGAGGCTGTCTTTTTCAAACAGCCGCTGATGTTAAAGGCGTGGAACTACTTTACTTGCGTGACTCTTTGCCGATTTTCAAAAATTTTTTTGGAACTTCTGTTGTTACCCTTTATCTCTAAAATAAGGCATTAATTATGTTTTTAGCATATGTAGTTACCGAGATATAGGGGATCGCGTCACCAATTTTTGAGTATTTTTGCCCAACTTTGCGATTCAGTAGCCGCTAAACTACAATTCCGATTTTGAATTTTTTTTGTAACTTCTGTTGTTAACCCTTTATCTCTAAAATGAGACATTAGTTGTGTTTTTCACATATGTAGTTACCGAAATATAGAAGATCGCTTCACCAATTTATGCGTATTTTTGCCCAAATTTGCGACTCAGTTGTCGCTGAACTGCAATTCCGATTTTCCATTTTTTTTATAACTTCTGTTATTACCCTTTATCTCTAAAATAAGACTTGAGTTATATTTTTAACATATGTAGTTACCGAGATATAGAGGATTTCCCATAAAACTTTTTTTTTTGGCGCTTCGGCGTGTGAATTAAATTCCTTCTTGAGACCCCAATGGGAGGAACGTAGTCCTAAGTTAAAAGATAATCGTTGTGTATCTCAATGTTTCATTTCGGAATTTTTAATTATAAAACGCTATATGTTATTATGTTTTCCTATGTTATCTTTGATAAAACGAAATTAAATTAATTTTTATTGTATCTGGATTATCTATAAACATGCATCAGTTTTATTTCTAGATGTATACAAATAAGTAATAATATAAAAAATGTGTAATTAATAATTATTATTTTAGATTCAGAAGGAAACAGAAGCATCTCGCCGTAGTACCCGTAAGCGTAAACAGAACAAAGTAAGTATCTTTTCTTTAAAAAATTCAAATTTCGTTTTACCTTAATCTGAAAAAGTGTTAAAACTAAAATGGATTTTATTACTACTTCAAAAGGTCCGTTCAAACAGTTAAGCAATTTTAAGTAATTAAAATACTCTTGATATACCAAACGCAGAAGGATCTCGTGGAGAATCGCACTGCACATTGGCAGACAAGTTGAGGGCAAAAAGAAGATATCCGAGTTTATTTCTTCTAATTAAGGTGCTGTATTCGTTCTTTAAGATCAATTCGTATACATCTTTGAAGTGAGGAATAAACATTAGCGTTGTTTCTGATTTGTAATTGTTATTTCCCCTCCATTTTTGAATAAAAAATTCCAGAAAATTAAAACAAAATGTTCAGATTATCCGAAATTTAGGATTCCAAGGATTCTACTGTATATCAGAAGTTTAAAAAGTCAGTAATAAGCATTAACACATCAAATAATTCATCAAAATTATTGATCTTTTGAAGTATTAAAATTACTCCCCTCTAAATTCTAAATTTAATTAGGTACTCGCCTCTGCTGGAGTGGATTGAAATGAAATTTTTAATTATTCTATTTTTTTTATTTCACTATTTTAAAACTAAACGTCGATCTTCTTTTTTGTAATAATTGATTAAAGCGTTCTTTCAGCAATAACTGCAAAAATAAAACAGAGGCATAAAAACCTTTGACGGAATATCTCCCATAAAATCCCAACCCAAGCGAGAGGAGAAACTATAAACCAATCACTCCAAAATGAGTTAAAGAGCTCTTTAACACATGCTTCTAGTTACACTCGCCAGCACGTGTTTATGTTTATACTCAAAAAATCAAATAATTCTAATAGAATGATTCACAGACACGTGGCCGACTACAATCTGACCTCGGAGAGAGAAATACTAATGAACGGGACCAATCTTTTGAAAGAAACATGGAATAGTAACGCCATCTGATAGAAAATATTTTGTTCCAAAAGCCAAACGCATATGTGCGGCTATTGGCCCACAGTAGAAATTTCGAGGTACCGCAAGGATGCGGCGCTCGGCCCTGAGATGAGTCAAGCTGAAACGCACATATGCGGCGCTCGTGCCAAAGGGGTTAAATTCTTATAAAACTTTAATCAAAAATAAGAAAAATGCTAATTTTAGTACAAAAAGGGAAAGGAAATTCAAAGTTGTGATAAAAAAATTTATATGTTTTGCTTTTAATACAACTCATTAAAGTTTTGCGATTCTTAAATATTTAGCTTTTTCATGGTGTGTTATTTTATAAGGAAAGTTCTTCCCATGAAAAGCAATTATACGGTTTTTTAACGTTATTTAACTAAATAATGTATTATATATTAAGAAAAGTAGTTTTAAGTTTTGGTTGATGTGTAAAATTTGACTTAAAAGTGATATATTTTTTGTTTCACTCATTCAAAAGGCACGGACATATAATTTTGATTTCTTTGAAGAAATGTTAGACTTGCTCGAATGATATGATTACTAATGTAAGATAACTAATAAAGATAAACCTGTACCTGGGATTAATCCTATTTTAAAGATAATATATGGAGAAAATTAATTGTGTTAAAGAACAATTTTTATAAAGACATTCTAATAAAGCATTTTAGTAGTTGTTTTATATGATATTTTCATCTTGAATTGCCTGCTTTTAAGGGTATTGTTTAGCAACGGATTCGGAAACACTCTGCACTTTTGCGCATGCGCCGGGCGGAGTTATTTTAATCAAAATAGGGGAAAAGTGACGAATGGAAGGGTGATGTTTACATTTTACTGATCGTGTCTAACAAAGAACTCCGGAAATGCGCTTATATTACTCATTGCGTGACGCTTCTTTCCGGTGTAAAATCGTTCAAAAGTGGTAGTCTCGGAATCTATTGCTGAACAGTATTATATTTTGCCTCGTCCCTTAATTTTTGATATGAAAAATCCTATACTATTTATGATTCGTGGCATAAAATTAAATATATCTATACTTATAAAAGGCAATGTTTGTGTGCGTGTGTGTGTGTGTTTGTCTGCGATGTCCAGACGAAGCTATCGCACTTATAGCCATGAAATTTGGCACACAGGTAGTCGTAATGGTGACTGAATGCACCTCGAAGCCGAAATTTTAAAATTTAATCTAGAATTTTTTTATTTAATGTTTTGTGTTGTTTTGTTTCATTTTTCGCACTAATTTCTCAATAGAATGGTTTCAAATAACTGTGCAACAAAAATAGATAGACCATCGGAAAGAGCACACGATTTCCGTTCTAATGAAGTTAGTTTTGAATTTCTAATGCAATTTACTGAATTTTGAGAAATTTTTTAAAAATACCCAATTTTGGCTTTAAGATGATACTTTTGATTTTAAATTTGTTGCATCCGACTTTCTAATAACACTATTATTTTCAATTTTTTTCAGCATATAGGTAGAACGGTTGTGTCGGATTTAAAACAACAACGGTTAAAATATCTTTTGAAGTTTATTTTAAATTAATTTTTTTATGGGCGGTTGAGAGTTATTTTTATGGAGAGAGTTCCTCGCGCGGCACAGCACTTCTTCGGAACGCAGATGGCTATGTGATTGGTTGAAGAGGAGGTGACGTCATAACCTTGAATTGAATGACTGATTATTATTTTCGGCAGTATCTTAATGTATTTATTCATCTCGCATACTTATCTTGCAGTATAATAATTTTCACGCTGCAATTTTTTATTATTGTTTATCATGAAAAAAAATAAGCGGGAAAATCAATAATGTGTATCTTTTGTTTTGATTTTGTTTTCAAAACTTTTTCATGTCATTGTGGGCGTTTTTTTTTTTCTTCATTTTGTTGAAGTCCTGATTCCACGGGCAACGCCGTGCGCGTACTGCTAGTTTTATTATAAAACATAGCATTCAATATGATTTCGTTTGTCTAAAAACAACTCTGCTTGCGTTTGCAGTTCTACGTGCAAGAGAGCGATATGGAAGACGAAAAACCGTCTACACCACGTAAACGTGACTGGTATCAGAAAAATGTATTCCCTATAATTGACAATAGGGATAATTCATCTTCTCCTATCGATTCGGTAAGTAACATCGAGTTTTATTGAAATGTTGTATTTACTGTCTGTCCTAGTTTACGGCGGTTGCTATAGCAGGGTCGCCAGATCAAAATAAGGCCAAACCTTCTTAAAAATATGGCCAAATTTGACAAATTGATTGAAAACGCCATTTGCTGTTAGAAAAACAGCTACCCTTCATGAAAACGAATCCCACTTGACAGGCATAAATGTTCTATTATTAAACTAAAATTTAAGTGAAATAATTTTTAAACATCCTTGTTCTGTTCGACAGCTATTTCGTTTGACAGTTCATTATATATGATTTGAAATGTGTACTATCAAAAATTTATTAAAAAACAATAAAATAAGTAATTAAAAATTGTTCTGAAAGTCATTAACGAAAATAAAGCCAAAAATGAATTTAAGGCCAAATGAAAATTCCTGAGGCCAGGGTCTTTGATAAAAGGCCAAATTTCCGTAATTTGGTCTTAAAAACGCCAATGTGGCAACTCTGCGCTATAGAAACATGTTATTGTAGGAAGAATCTATTTCTAGTAGGTAGAAGTTCATTCAAATGCGTTCCTCATCGCACTGCCGCCAAGAATAAAAAACAACTCAAGACTTCCATTGGATTCCTCCTATTCGAAATGGATCTTCCCTAGCCAAAACAGTTGCTATAGCGACCGCCGTAAACTAGACAATATGGCGGCG
Source organism: Araneus ventricosus (assembly GCA_013235015.1). Classification (NCBI taxonomy): domain Eukaryota; kingdom Metazoa; phylum Arthropoda; class Arachnida; order Araneae; family Araneidae; genus Araneus; species Araneus ventricosus. The sequence goes on from BGPR01004853.1 coordinate 76,753, forward strand.
ACAGTTCTCTTGGCGGATAGACAGTATTAGATTATGTAATTTACTTTTTTATGTACTTGAAGGATTCAATTTTTTTTAAATAAGAAAAATCATATTCATTTCATAACAAAATTTCAATCATCCTGGATGTACAGTATAGGCCAATGAAATAGCCCCACCCTAGATTTTGCCATATTTTGTACATGAGGTTGATGCAATCATTTAAAGGGTGACTCAGTTTCAAAAAATATGTAATAATGCGTTCCTATTTCAAAATTAAAAAAATAACCTTCTTTTCAGCACTGTGATTTGTCCTATTTGTTTATACGATCCATATTCTTAAAAAAATGCAAATGATCCGTTTTTATTGGCCACTACTATGAATTGTTTTAAAATCTGTAGAAAACAAGTCTTCTAAGCAGGGTAATTTGCATATATATAGTTTCTTCACATTTAAATGAATTCAATAATATGGAAATTATAAATTTTTAATTTTCATTGAAAAAATGAATGTGTCGGGAACAATGTTGGGTTTTCCAAGATATCTAATATAAGGAATTTGAATGGCAAAATATTCTTAAAAACATTACTGACACATGTTATAATATCTATATATTAAAAATAATGTGGTAAAAAAATTCTTCACCGAGTCCGCTAGCCTCAACCACAAGACCGATTTTGACACTTTTTGTTTCATATGAAAGCTTATGACGTCTAGATATGTCTTCAAAGGTCGCCTTCCCCTCACCACCCCCATTTTCGAACGAAATCGAAAAAATTCTTTCCCACTGTACATTCTCTATGGAGAAAAACGTTTCAACAGTTCGCCACAACAACCACCCGACGGATTTCGACAATTTTTTTTTAATTGAAATGTTATGACGTCTAGATATGTCGTCATGTGTCGCCTGTCTCCCACCACCCCCGTTTTGAACGAAATAGAAAAAACACTTCTCCACCTTACATTCTCTATATGTTGTTTCGATTTCGTTAGAAAATGGGTGTTGGTGGGGAGAAGATGACCTTTAATGACATATCCAGACGTCATGAGCTTTCATCTTAATATAAATAAAAGTCATTGTGGGTGTGTATGTGGGTATGTTCCACATCTCCTCCTAAACTACTGCCGCAATTTCAAAGAAACTTTGCACACTTATTACTTAAGACAAGAGGAAGATTATTGTCAAGCCGATTATTGCCGAAAATTAATTAAGAAGTCAGTTAATTAGAAATTAACCGAAACAGTTTTTCCGTATTAATTTCTGAGCAAATTTCCCCCCAAAAAATATTTTATACCATCTTATAAAGTTCAAAATTTTACCTTTTTCAATGATACCAATTTTATGTCTGTGAAATGTTTCCTTCAGGTTTTTTTAAATTTTCAAAATTTAATAAATAAATTATTACAGTAGATGATTCTTAAATAAAGCAAATTTAATGATACTTCGTTGCTAGGCAACGGTGAGACTTTGAACAAACTTCTTTTTATTTCTGTAAATATTTTAAAAAGAAGTGAAAGATCACTGTCAACTTTAAAAAGCCTAAAAGTTAATTAAATTTTTTAATTTAAAAATTAAGCAAAATTTTGCGGTTCTTTTTGTGATATATTTCGAAAGTATTATGTTACAATAACTGTTTTTATACTATCTTAAATTTTAAAAAATAGCTTTTCAGTGACAGAAATTTCATTTGCGTTTAAAATTGTTGCTCTCATTTCAATAATTAAAAAAAAATCAATTTGTATAAAGTTCACAATTTGTAGCAATTTATTTTTTATTGTTAAAGAACAAGAATATGTATGAAGAGCTGTTGCTAGAACATATAAACAAAATTCTTTTAGAATACTAAAGAAAAGTTTTTTAAAAGCAGACGATTCGTAATTTACATCCGGTACAACTATTGATCTGGATTATTTTGACGCTCTTTATTAATTAAAATTTAGCTATTTACTTAATTGACCCAAAACATTCGTCAAAATCCTTCTTATACTTCACTATTTATGAACGAAATTTGAAGTATAAATATTTCAAACGATAAAGGAATTTTAGTATTATAATTTTCTACACAAAAATAGATTTTCATTAAAAATATTAGACAGAAAAGTGTTTTAATCCCGAGCAACGCCGGGCATAACAGCTAGTATGAAATAACAATTGTCGAAGTACGTCGCGTGGTTGTTTCTGGCGAATTGTCCAAAGGTGTATTCCTATTGAGAATGTACAGTAGGGAAGAGTTTTTTCGATTTCGTTCGAAAATGGGGAATGGGGGCAGGCGACCCTTGATTACATATCTAGACGTCATAAGCTTTCATATAAAATAAAAGTTGTCGAAATCGGTTCTGTGGTAGGGGCTGGCGAACTTCTACAAAGTTTACCCATAGACAATGAACAGAGAGGAAGTCTTCTTTTGATTTCGATCGAAAATTCAGAGGGGGTGGATGGTGGGCATACATAATAAAAAATGTCGAAATCGGTCTGGCGGTTGGGGCTGTCGAAATCGGTCTGGCGGTTGGGGTTGGCGAACTGTCCGAGGGTTTTACCATATTATTTTAAATATATTGATCCCAACATTTCCATCACAATGGCGTGTCAAAAATATTGTAAAATACCTATTGTAGGTGATGGAAATTGTTTAATTAGGGCGATTTCATTCTGTATTTATAGATCTTAAGACTTTTATGCCGAAATTTGGGAAAATTATACAAAACTTTATAACTAGATGAGGTTTATTGAGAAATTTTACAATTTTAAAGGAATCTGTTGAAGAATATGAAATCTACTATGGTTTTATGGTCTGTTCCAGTGATCTTCATGCAGTATTTAAAACTGAACCAGCGGGAGTGTTCTCCCCTAAACTTCTCGTATACTTCTCGAAAAAGGCGCTGTTTCCCCTCCCCCCGCGTGGATAAAAAATTCGAACCTATTGTAACCCAGGATCCAATGACTATCAAAAAATATTTAGGTAAAAAATCAAATTCGAAGAGATGCGTTCCGTTTAAATGAATACCGATTTCTACTCTTTCTTGGCTCAAGGACAATCCTTCCGAGTGCACAGATTGCTACCAAGTACGCATGCGCATGGAGAATCGGTTGAAAAAAAGCGCCAAGCAGGAGTCAATAAATATCGTGCCCAGAAGATTGCTTTCAATACGCATGCGCGTGGAGATAGCGGACTCGTTGGAGATGCGCTTATACAGACCGACAGACAGTCCACCCTTTGACGGATTCGGCCCAGAATTTTATACGGACCTACATTCATGACGATAAAACTCTGTGTACCAAATTTTATCCATCTAGCTATTCAAGTTTTTGAGTAATAGCGTTCGCATGACTTCAGACATACAGACAGACTTCCCGTTGACGGATTTTGTCCAAAATTTGATAGAAACCTACAAATTATGTTTAAAGACCACATACCAAATTTCATCCCCGTAGCTCTCATAGTTTTCGAGTTATCGTGTTCACAGACAGACAGACGTAATTCCAAAATTGTGTTTTTCGGACTCGGGGAGGTCTAAAACGTGGAGTTCCGTCAAAATCTCGAGTTCGAATTTTTTGACGATTACAATACTTTCTCTTTGTATACTTCGTAGACGAGAAAGTAAACCAGTGGGAGTGGCCTCCCCTAAACTTTCTCGTATACTGCTCAAAAATTTGTCATTTCCCCTCCCCTTGCGTGGATAAAAAAAATCGAACCTACTGTAATCCAGAATGCAACGAATATCAGAAGGTTTTTCATTGCAGATTATAGTGATTGTAAAATATTTAAGTGAAGAATCATATTAAAAGAGATGCCTATGTATTAAAACTTAGCAATATTTATTTTCCATCACACTCCAGGAAGATCCGCTATTATACGAGCGAGCGAAAGCAAAACAGGAGATAAAACACATCAATCACAAACTCCGTCTCAAGGACGTAATCCTCCCGCTTGGTACCAGAGATAGCTAAGTAGGCATGCGCGTGGAGATGGTTTTGAAACGAAGGCTAACAAGTATGCGATTATACAGACCGACAGACAGTCAACCCTTTGACGGATTTGGCCCAAAATTTTATACGGACCTACATTCACGACGATAAAACTGTGTATAAAATTTTATCCATCTGGCTTTTCAAGTTTTTGAGTTATAGCGTTCGTCTCTGACATGCAGACAGACAGACTTCCCGTTGACGGATTTTCTCCAAAATTTGTTAGAAATCTACAAAGTATGTTTAAAGACCACATTCCAAATTTCATCCCCGTAGCTCTCATAGTTTTCGAGTTATCGTGTTCACAGACAGACATAATTCCAAAATTGTGTTTTTCGGACTCGGGGAGGTCTGAAACGTGGAGTTTCGTCAAAATCTCGAGTTCGAATTTTTTGACGATTACAATACTGTCTCTTTGTATGCGAAAAAGTAAAAAAGTAGTGGCTGAGAGACTCGGAGCAGCAAGGTGGCAGATGTGGTAATGCTGGGCAAAGTGGGTGCTGGACGTAAACCCGCCAGGCAGGTGGCGAGAGCGACCAGTTATAATTAAAACAATTGAGATATGAAAAATAAATGGATAAACAGAAGAAAAGTTTAAACTCAATCCAATTATTTCCTTTACAGCTTTATATCGATTTGGAAGGGGAATCTTCTGGATATGATTGTTATAAAACCAACTCATTCTCTACTATGGCACATAATAACATCTCGCCTACCACTTCAAGATTTATGATGGGGCAAATCGATCCTGTAAGTAGCATCTATTTTTATAACCATTCTTGTTATATTTACTAGATTTTGTGGTTTTATATCTTTTATGCTGATTAACATCTTCGCTAACGAATAATTTGAACTAAAAGAATAGTTTAATTTTTAGCAATTGAATTTTAATTCATTTTGTATTGTCAGCCAGGATTCATTTTCATTCTTCTAAAATTTAATTGAAAACGTCTGTTGTATTTTTTCAGTGGGGAAAAATTTCTTATAAACAATAGAGAAATGTGACTGAAGAAATAGGGGGCTAAAATTTTGAGCCCATATTCAAATATATTAATTGATACATATTCGTGTATTTGCTTCGGAATTAATGTTCTAATTTAGGGGTCGCTCAAATATTACGTAAGCATATTTTTGGTATTTTTTGGAGCTAAACGAGAATTCTTGATTTTATTTAAAAACACAGCTGTTAGTTCTTATTCCGAAAAATTAATGAAAATCGTTCCAGTATCTGGCTTGACAGGCTCCAAAATTTTACTACTTTACTAGTCATTTCACTTGTAATTGTACTTGTAGTTGACGGTCGAAGACATTTTTGGGTAGTTATTCTGTTGTATTTTGTATTAAAAAGGAAAGTATTGTATTGTTCTGATGACTTATTGTCTGGTGAGTCAAGTTTGTAAGTTCGCTGTTTACATAAGCAGCAATACGTAACCGAACAGCGTCG